>VMDO01030758.1:0-20890 GCA_007922755.1 Pedetes capensis
CTTGCAATCCCAGCACCTCAGGAGACAGAGGCAGGAGGATCTCTACTTTGGGGCCAGAAGCAGCCTGCCTATCTTAGGGGTACTTGGTGGTTGAACTCAGGGCCTGGCATGCTTTGCAAGTGCTCTACAACTGAGCCACAAACCCCAGCCCATTTTTTGCTTTTCTTCTTGAGACAGGGTCTCACTAATTTATGCAGGCTGCCTCCAGCCTTGAACTCACATCTCCTAAGTCACTAGGATTATAGGTATGCGCGTCACCACACCAGTGATCTTGACTTTGTATATGATGCTAGAATAAACATAAAAAAATAAATAAAATAAAAAAATAAATACTTACCCGGCCCCAGATGGGTGCCTGACATTGCCGGGCTGAGCAAGGCAGGCCCCACCCTCGCGGTTCTTATATTCTCAAAGAGGCGCTTAGGGCTTATTTCTATTTAGTACCCTTAAGGTGAGCCAGAAAAACTCCCTCCCTCATCCTCTTCCCAGATCCAACAAGGTCCTTGTGCAACCCCTCGGCAGGAACCAAGTGCCAGCTCAGTCCTTGGTGTGGTGCGAAGACCTCAGTTGCCTTCCTTGCTGTGCAGCGAGCCAGCCCGGCTCATTCCTACCCGACACCTTGCTGGTCTAACCGCTCTTATTTCCCCAGCTCCCACTAAGTCCAAAGCCTTTCCTGCTCAGTGCAGCCCCCACCCCCGGGTCTGGTCCCTGCATCGCCATGGGCACACGTTGCCAGGAGCTCAGTAGCAGAGAGGGTGCGGCAGAATGATTTGAAGGTGATTCCTTCTGTGAGTGTGCCAGCGTGGATTCACTGGGTGTTGTGGGATTCAAAGAAAGCCATAGTATAGACCCTTGTTGTTATTGTTGTTATTGTTGTCGGACTCATAGCAACCCTAAGTATAACAGGTGAAACACTCTTGTCCTTCTCTGCTACTCATAGGGTTTTCAATGGCAGATTGATTTTGGGGAGTGGGTTGCCGGGTCCGTCTCCCAAGCCTACAGCACCTGGTGTTCCCAGGTGGTCTCCCATCCGAGGACTAACCAGGCCTGACCCTGCTTAGCTTCCGAGATCTGACAGGATCGGAAGTCACAGTGGTACAGCTGTAGGCAGTACAAACCCTACAGGTTAATTACTCTGCAGATTTTCTTGAGGACTTCCTAGGGCCAGGTCCCCGGGTCCTGTGGCAGATCCCTGCAGGAGAAAGGTCCTTTTCCTGTGAACTTTCTCTTCTGTTAATTGCTCATTCTTCTCACCTTCCCCTTCCTCCTGTTTTCAAGGACCAGCTCAACAGTGGCCAGCTCTCTGAGTCTTTCCAAAGTCCTCTCACCTTCTCTGCCTCCCAGCCTTCTTTGATCACTCCTGGCCCAGGTGTGATTGCAGGAGGACTCCCGGACTCCTGGGTGAATGTCTGCCCCAGCCTCCTGGCGCTTCCTCGGTAGAGCTGGCAGCAGCTGGCATTCTGGGCACCTGGCAGGCATCTGGCTCCTGTCCACCTGCCCATCTGGAGTTAAATCTTGTTGTGCCTAGAGCTTGGCCTTTGCTCTGGAGAGCACTGACTGGTCCCCATGGGAGGCAGGAAGGACATGTGGTAGGTAGAGCTGCTTCCTTCCAGGGGCAGAGGGAAGGCCTTG
Organism: Pedetes capensis; assembly: GCA_007922755.1. Lineage (NCBI taxonomy): Eukaryota > Metazoa > Chordata > Mammalia > Rodentia > Pedetidae > Pedetes > Pedetes capensis. Next base: position 1,633 of record VMDO01030758.1, read on the forward strand.
ACCATGGAGAGTTTGGAGCAAAGAAGACAGCTTGACTCCTGATGTCCAGCATAGTTGTTCCTCTCGAGTTGGGCCGCCTTCGGGCATCTGAAGCCCACTTCGGTGCCAGGCAGCCCCTGGGATTTTTGATTGGTTTTTAAGCCTTCACGCACCTTTCTATCAAGCCAAACATCCATCTCCCAGTAGCCTCCACCCTTTGTCCCGTGTCCTGCCATTTGAGGATCTTACACGCTAAGTCTGTTCCCTCCCCATAGTCCGTCCCCCACCCCACATCCATGAGGACACTCACGCCTGCATGCTCTGCAAGTGCTTGACCACCGAGCTGCACCCCCAGCCCATTTTTTTTTTTTTACTTTTTGAGACAGGGTCTCGCTAAGTTACGCGGACTGCCTCTGGTCTCGAACTTGCGATCCTCCTGCCTCCGCCTCCCGAGCCGCTGGGATTACAGGTGGCACCACCACGCCTGGCAGCTTCGTTTCTTGAGGCATGGTTCCAGCCAGGCAGAGAAGTTGGTACCGGGATGGGGGAGGGCCAGGATGCCCTGCCCTGACCTGTCCAGCATGGCCAGCCTCAGATCTCTGGCCTCCTGCCTCCTGGAGCCACTTATGAGGGGGGGAGGCAGAACTGCTAGAACCTAAATCTGCTTTAACGCATCTAAAGGCAGAGCTCCCCAGCCTGAGCTCCGCTGATGTTTGTTTAAGAGGATTCGGCAGGGGCTGCAGCCCGCAGCCAGCGGGGGCGGCAGGTGGAGGACTTGGCTGCTGTCAGGGCAGGAGGGGCTGGGCCAGGCTGGCGGTATCCTTCGCTCCCTTTTCCTGCAGCCGCCTACCCTTGCCCTCCCTGTGCTGACAGCTCTTAGGTCTAAAAGCACCCCTAGACACTCACTAGCACGTCCTCTACTCCAGAGGTCCCCGAGTGGTGTCCACGGCCACCTAATAGTACTGGCCTCTTGGCAAGAGGGTCTGGTGAACATCTGCGTACAGAGACCAAAGCAGTGACGGCAAGGGAGGGGAGGATGGAGTGGAAACAACGGGAATTCTGACTGATTGAGAGAAGGGACGGCCTTTCTCTGCGTGGGAACGAACGTTGAACTTGAATCAGCCACCTGCCTTCCAGGGCCAGCCTGGCTCAGGGCCGAGGTTGGCTCCCCCACTGCCTCAAATTAGATTTTTGTGTGTAGAGAGAATGGCTTAGAAGGAGACCTATAGCTGTCTCCAGTGATTGGCATCAGGGAGAGTTTCCTGGGCTCTGGGGTGGTCCTGAATTCATTTTCATGATGGCTGGAGGAATCTCGGCTGATAATTCTGGCTGGCCTTTGTGGAAATCCACATCGTCTGCTCACTCTGAGAGGCACCTGGCCTCCTGGGCTTGGCCTGTGGCACCGCGGGGTCAGGCGTGGAGAAGGGCCAGGGCTCACATTGCTTCTCTTTGTAGTGTCCATTGCTGCGGTGAGGGCGGCCTCCTCGTCCTGGTTGGTGATCAGCCTAGAATTCCAGAGAAATGTGGCAACACGCCCACATGATTACTGGGCTTTTTGTCGTCCCAAGTCAGTGACAATGTGAACACCTGCTCCTGACTGGGCCACTCACTTCTGCAGTTGCCTGTTTCTCGGATGCTTTGCCCACCTGTGGAAGCAGTTTTTAAGCATCCTCCAGCTGTGCTGTGTGCTGTGTGTGTGTGTGTGTGTGTGTGTGTGTGTGTGTGTGTGTGTGTTCTGTTTTGCCTCGTTTTACATCTGCCACCCCCACTGGTCTTGTGAGCCTGGGGAACACACACCCTCCTTCCCTCCAGCAGCCATGGACCACTGGGTGTATTTCACACTTGTCAGGAGATGGATCTCCAGCCTAAGACCCAGACATTCCAGGGATATGTATGGTTTGAAGTTGGGGTAGCAGAGGAAAGAGGAAAGATCTAGAAGTTCAGCTCAAGAGAGTAAGGCAGGAGAAGGCAGACTTAGAAGACTATAACATACAGATGAAAGGAAAGCCTTTGGCCTGCTGCAAATTGTTTGCCTTCAGGTTTTTGGGGAGAGTTTGTTATTTTTTTTTTTTTTCAGAGCGTCACGCATACTAGGCAGGCGCTGCGCCGCCGAGCTATATTCCCCAGCCCCTCCTCCAGTGTTTTTGCCTTCTTTCCAGTCTTTTCTTTATTCAAGCGTGACACTTCATTTGTGCCTCAGCCAAGCCTGGAACCTGTTTTTGAGTGGCATCGTTTCCCCTGGGAGGTGCGGGTAGGCTTGGGAGGAAACTCCTTTAGCCGTGAAGGCACCTCTAGCCAGGAGACTTTGGCCCGATCCTTGGCCCCCCGGGCTTGTGCCATGGCGGCTGTTACTCAGCTGGCATTTCGTGGGCTTACATTGCAAATTGGAGCTGCCCTTGCTGCTGGGCCCGTGGTACCTGGCTCCTGCTAGTGACCCACCAGAAGGCCCTGGAAAGACACCATTCTGTACAAGGGAGTCCTTGTCTGGGATGGTGTGTGACCCTCCCAGGAAGGCAGCCGGGGAGCAGGTCACCCCTGGTGAAAGTTCCGCATGGTGTTTGTCTTGCGCCTTGCTGGGCCCACAGGGCTGGGACAGCGTGGGTGGAGAGCCACGAGGTTCTTCGAGTTTACATTTTTCAAATACTTTTCTACTCTGCTTTCTCAAGAGGCAGCGTGGAGCAGCATGGAGGCAGCGTTTGACCTTTGCATTGTTGGGGCAGCTGGCCAGACAGACGGGGGACGTCTGGTGGGATGTGAGCAGCCAATCTGAGAAGGAAGGAATGTCACAGCCGTGGCTATCACCTACAGAAAGCCAGGGGAGTGGGCAGCAAAAGGGAGGGGATTCCCGGGCCCAAGCACCTAGACTGGAATTGCGTGAGCTGGGCCCTCAGCAGGCAGCCTCTGGCCGCCAGGAGCCTCACTCAGAAGACGGCTCAGCAAAGAATGTTCTACCTGAGGGTTTGGGACTGAAGATTCCCAGCTCAGCAAAGAATGTTCTACCTGAGGGTTTGGGACTGAAGATTCCCGAAGTCCCCAGGGACAGTGCTGTGCAGCAGGAGCTGGCATTAACAAGCCAAAGGCAGTGGCTCTTGAGGGAGGAGCCGGAGAGAAAATAACCAAAGCCAGTGAAGTGCCCACCGCATGCGGGAATGTTAGTGCTCCCCCATTTCCCCCTCACACCAGCCTGTAGGGAGGTGCTCTCACCCCCATTTTACAGAGAAGGGAGCTGAGGCGCAGAGAGGCCCAGTGACTTGCCAAGGCACAGAGAGGCCCAGTAACTTGCTCAGGCTCTCCCTGGTAAGTGGCAGGGACTCACACCCGGACCCCGGCTGGAGACACCTCCTCCCTCCCCTGCCCACACTACCTTGAGCAGATGCAGAAAGTCAGCAGGCGGATGCAGCCCTTCAGTGGGGTCAGGTTTTCCTAGGGAGCAAGTGCTGTCCTCAGACCTCACTCCATCCCACCACTGCCCCCGCCCCCCCCCAAAAAAAATCACTGTACATTTTTCAGTCTTGACTACATGGTTGGGCCATAGCCCACACTGCCAAAGCTTCGCAAGTGAAATTAGGGTATCTTTCTAATTACCTTTGTTCCCCTTTAGTCCTGAAGGTTGTGGCTTCCTGGGGGGCGGGACACAGTGATCGGGTCCTCGTGGGTCTCCCACTTTGAAGGTCTGGGAAGCCCTGGCTGCGGAGGCCTCTGGAGATGGGATGGACCACTCTGGAATTTTGTTCTCATTGGCTGTGTGGACAGACAGGGGTCCTGGGAGGACAGGGATGGACATAGCAGCCCAGAGGCCAAGTTGTGCCCAAGAGTCTGGATACTGAGGTGGGATGGGGACTGGGGGAGGAGACAGATGGGGGAGCTGCCCTAGGCACCACTGCACCCTATACTCCCCGTGTGACCTGGCTGGGTCACCAGCTTTTTGGTGGGCCATGGGTCGACTGCCCTGTCATGACGACAATAAACCCCCCCACCGGGTTGGTGGTAAAGGTAATAGGCGTGAGAAGTTAGCAGCACTGCACCAGGCTCAGCCATTCCAGCCCACCACGAAGCCACCTGCACAGGAGGGCGCCATCTTGTTCGAGGCAGGGTGGAGGGCCTCGGGCCCACTTTGCTGGCTGGTTTGCAGCCTGGGCTTCCTGTCCAGTTACGTCTGTTAGGACTGGGGATTGAGATGGCCCTGTGGCACATCCCTGATAGCATCCTGGGAAGAAGTGCTGCCAGGGGCTGGCTGCCAGGTGGCCAGGTGAGCGAGGCCCACCGCTCCCTAGGTCTGCGCCCTTGGGCAGGCGGCTTCTTACTCTTTGTGCCTTCATTGCCTCATTGGTTGAGCACAATGATCCCCTCCCTGAGGCTGCTGGGCCATGTGCCCAGCACAGAGGGCCCTTGAACCCCTGGCCCCCTGGAATGCCGAGGAGCCAGGCCTTCCCTACAGGTGGTTGAGGTGCGGTCATGCTGGAGACCGAGGGGCTTCCTGAGAGCCCGTCCCCCATGGCCTGAGCCTGCTCTTTCTCGCCCCAAGGTAATTTTTCAGTTAACTCAATTGGCTAGAAACCAGGGTGCCCTGGAGTGTGGGAAACCTGCCTGGGCCGGAAGGGCCTCCCTTCTGCCCCCGCTTACCCTCATGGCTTGGCTTCCAGAGGGAGGATCCGATTTCACATCAGGCCCCCAGGAGTGACCCCGTGCCCCTCTGAGAAATCCCAGATGGCGCCTTCTGGGAGCCCTCACGGTGGCGGCCGCCTGCCCCTGCCCCTCTTGGCCCGGTCTGTGAGGAGAGGCAAACGGTGCTCGTTAGTGACTTTATTGCTAAACAATTCAGCAAGGCAGCCCTGCCAGTTTTCATAAGTGAAACATTTAAAGTATGCGGAGCATATTTTATTTCTTCCTGGAGCAGCTGCTCAGTTGGGCTGCAGGGTAATGAGGAGTGAGTTATATGGATTTGTGGGTGCCCTGCAGCGCTCTCGAGCTCCACGGCCTCCAGAGCTCCTCGCCAGGGGAACGGTGGCCGCCGCTGTCCCAGAGAACATGGGTAGCTTGAGCCCAAAAAGCCTTTTCCTTCTCGGCTCATCCTGGGATCAGGCTGCCTATCTTTCCTGAGAACCGACACTCTGCTGGGCCCTTTTTTGGAGGTTTTGAATCTATTACCCATGCCGCAACACAGGGGCTGTGGGACATGGGTACTGTTGTGATTTCCATTCTCCGCACAAGGACAAGGAGGTGACCTGCCAGGGTCAAACAGCCCCTGAAGGACAGAGACAGGAATTGAACCAGGTAGCTGGGCTCTCAGCCTGTGCCCATACCGGCCACTGTGGTCACTTTATAGGGAACAAAGCAGAGGAACACAGAGGTCACATTACAAAGCAGGAATTGCTTGTGACCTGTCTCGTTTCACCCTCCGAAGCTGCGTTTGAGACAGCGGCCTCCGGCTCTGCCATTTGCTCAGACCACAGCCTGCACTTGGTTTCAATTCTCCCAGCAGCCCAGATCTGCTTGCCATCCAGGTCTGCAGACGTGGGAGCTTCAGGCTCGCGGCCCCGGTGCGGTGGCGACGCTTAGCAGAGGCATCAGCTGAGCACCGGCACCCACATCTCTTCCCGGCATAATCGTTCACATCTGACACAGCTGGTTGCATTTAGCCCTGAGTTGTCGGAGACGAGCTCAGGACCTTGGAGCCCACGCACATTTCCAGTCTGGCTTCCAGCCTGTAATGACCAGAGCCTTAGCAGTCAAGGGTACAAGCCTCACATCTTCCTTTGGGCCTCCGTGTGACTGTTGTCTGTACTGTGGGAACAGAAAAGCCGCTTCTTCCTCCTAGTTTGGTGTGGACAGTCGCTCTCCCGCCTGGAGTTAGGCGGAGGTGAGCCTGTTGTCATAGCAGGGCAGGTGCGTGTCCCCGTTCTGTGGATGCTGGTGTGGGTGGAGAGGATACTGAGACTCAGGCTGCGCCTCAGACCGAGGGGTGGGAAAGCCAGCAGGGGCCCGGCATTCGGCATTCGCCGGCAGGTGCAAGGCCACATTCTATTGGTGCTGCCTGCTATACCATGTGCTTTGCACTCACTTTGCTGATCGTCTGTGTCACCGCTGGGTGGCTGTAACTAATACTTGGCCTTGTTTATTTTTCCTTTCTGTGTTTTGGTTACTTGTTTTTCCTGGAGGGTGGGAAGAGGAAGGAGGGCCCAGAGGCGAGAGCCAGGCATGGTGAGGGCAGGGAGGGAGGCAGGCAATGCCAGCTGGTGGCTGCTGTCCGCCTTGTGGATAGCCTTCCTTCTGGAGCTGGGCCTTGGGGAGGGGGAAGTTTGTAGCCAGAGCCCAAACTGGCCACCCTGGCCATTTTATCACCAGAAGGTTGAAGAGAGGCCGCGTTTCAACCCTGTGCTCTCTGGTCAAATTCTTCGTCCCAGCATTTGGCTGGGGAAAGATGCGTAGCATCGTGTTTAGGGTTGGGGGTCTGGTCTCAGGGTTCCGAACATGGGCTTTGGAATCAGCAGACTTCTGAGTTGGGATCCAGCTGTCCCAGCCTCCAGCTCTGCATCTGCAAACCTGAAGAAAGACTAGCAGTTCTCCATAGGCGTGGGGAGGGAACTCAGTGGCTGAGGCTTAGCGCCAGGCAGGTGGGAACAGCACCTGTGCAGTTGGGGCTCAAAGCCCCCTGCAGGTGGGAGAAGAGGAGAGAGGCCCACTGGGGCAGGGACCGTCTGGAAATAGCCTGGAAGCACAGCCTGAAAGGTCTGCACCATCCAGGATTTCAAAGTGGGGGGGAAAGAGACCTGGAACTGAAGTATGGGCAGCAGCAGGTGCCCGCGGCTCTCTCAGGGGAGGAGTTAATTCCATTGTCTGCTTTTCCTCCCCCTCTTTCTGAAGGAAGACTGATCACTTGGAGTGCTGAGCACACAGCAGGTAGCCTGTGGGTTTGTGGGGATGCAGGCCACCAGGAGAACTGTCCCTGGCAGGGTTAGTTTATCAGGATTCTTTTTTCAGTAGCAGGGGGCTGAATACATATGCAAACTAGCCAATGCAGGAAAGGGAATGTAGAACCTGGCTTCAGGCATGGTGTGATCTAGGCCCGGGGTGTTGTTTGAATCCTGTCTTTGTCTTGTTGGTGCTTCCTTCTCAGTGGCAAGGTGACTGTCAACAGCTCCAGGCTTCATCCTCTCAGCTTGAGGCCACCAGGAAAGAGAGCGCCTAGATCCTGGTCCAGAGATGAGCTCTGATTGGACTGGCCTAGGTCATGTGTCCTCTCCTGAACCAATCGCAGTGGCAGTAGCCAGGATGACGCAGGGTTCTGATTGGTCAGACTGGGTCACATTTCCATCCCTGAAGTTTATGGTCTCCTAAAGGCAAACGGAGGTGCTGGGTGCAAAAGAAGGGGGCATAGGTACCAGTTAGAGACATAGGGTGCCCAGTCCAGGGGTGATGATGAGAAGCTCTGGAAAGAAAAGGCAGATGAGCCCGTCTCAGAGGAAGCGGTGGCTTTGAGGCTCAGCTTGACAAGTGTACTGTGACTGCATGTACCAAGAAGATGTCCCAAGGACATCGCCATCACCCGAGCAGACTTGCAGTAAGCTTACTGTGGTGCGCTTCTGATCCTAGAGAAAAACATGGTCATTGAGGGCTGGGGGAGGCGGCCAGCTCAGCCCTGAGGAGAGGCCAACCCTCTCCTCTCCCATCCTCCCACCCAAGCAAGCTGACAGCTGCAGGCCCCGCATCGTTGTTGTTGTTAGGTGCAGTCAAGTCAAGCCCGACTCATAGCGGGACCTTAGAGACTGCAGTGCAGCACTCTACCAACTGAGCTAAAGCCCAGCCTGGGCTTGGGGGTTGAGCAGTCATTGCTGTCCCTGCCTGTCAAGGACTCAGCCACCCAGGTTGCAGATGGGTGCCTGCCACTCCCCCTCAGCTAGATGGTATATTCGGAGGTCCACTTCCCAGTGCTGGAATTACCTGCTGAGGGTCTTGTGTGACCACCAGACCCCAGAAGCCCAGTCTTCAGGTTGAATTCTGCTGCGGGCCAGAGGTTTACCACCCTGTGCTTCCAGAGGGCTGTGGCTCTGCCTTTGGGCCTCTGAAGGCCGCCTTCCCAGGGCAGGGCCCTTGGCTCCATGAGCAGGGCCTGGAGCATGGTTGTTGCTCAGTCTGTGCCTGGCAAAGGACAAGGGAAGGGCTGCGCTCTTCCATCCCTGGAGAGACTCAGAGTTCCGGGGGGTGTGGAGCGGGATGGGCACAGCTCCCCATGGGAACTGTGGGCCCTGGGGCAAGATGGTGGAAGATTAGCCCTGCATTACAGTCCCCACAGCTGCACCTAAACAGCCCCTGCTGGTTGGACAGATTAAACAACGCCCAAAGCCAAAGGAGAAACAAAGATATGAAACTCGAGAAAAAGACAGAGGCGGGGTCACCTGGTTCCTGCTGTGCCTAGCCCCGCCCCCACTGTGGTGAGGCTGGCGTGTGGCTCCACAGACCTCAGCTGGCCAGGAGCGGGTGCTAGCGTGGAGGGGCTAGCGGGGCTCTTGGATGGCCCCCTCCTATCAGGGATGGTACTTTGCTTCCCGTCACCTCTCAGCTGTGTCAGGGTAGGTGACAAAGCCCCCAAGAATATGGAAATCCCTTGCCAGCCCCAGCAGCCAGCTCTTGCCTGCTTCTGGCCAGCAGGCCTGCCTCTGCAGGTGGGGGATGCAGAAGACAGAAGGGCCACCCTGGAGAGTGAGGACAGCCGTGCCCCAAGAACACAGGGCTGTTTCCGGCTCCCCAGGCAGGGCCTGGGCAGGAGAGGGGCAAGGCTGGTGGAGGGAGGGACTCATACCCACCAAAGGCCTGGGGTGGCCGTGGCAACGTGCCTTTGTGGCTGTGGTCCCCTCTCTGTCTCTGCCACAGGAAGCCATTGGGCTCCGAGGAGCTGGCCAGGTGAAGAGCGCAGAGGGCCCCCCCGGAGCTGGCTCTGCAGCAGAGGGTCCTCAGGGCTGCCCAGCCCCAGGACCCCCAGCCCCACTCCGATGTTGGGGAAGGGCGAAAATGGTGGTCGCTCTTCTGGGGGGCGTTGTTGACAACCCTGTGCCCACCTGGGAGCCTTGGGAGATAGTGAGCATGGATGCGGCTTTGCCTGCCTTGGGGGGCACCTTGCACTCTGGCAGCCGTACCCACAGGAAAGGGGGAGGACTCGGTAGTTGCCGGCAGGGGCTCCGCAGCTGAACCATCTGGATTTAAGCACGTTCCCTCTGTGCCTCAGTTTCTCTGCAAGATGGTGGCATCCTCTAGGGTGCTTGGGAGGATTGAGAATTAATGCATGTGAAGACCAAGAAGTATCCCAGCGTGCACGAGGGACCCAGGGCATGGTGCTGTTATCACCCGGGCAGAGGTGACAGGTGACGTCAAAAACAGAGGGAATGTGCAGAGGCAGCCAAGGTGTGCCCTGTCCCCGCCTCGGCTGCCCCCGCAGAGTGCAAAACACAGGAGGTGTCCCGGTCTGTTGGCAAAGACCCCCACCCCTCCAGCGGCCCCTCGAGGATTCCATTTTCAGGCCTGTCCTCCCCTGAGTACCACTTCATCTTACTGTTTGTCCTGAAAAGCCTGGGGACCCTCTTCCTTCGGGCTCTTTGCCCACAGGAGTCACTCTGTTCTGAGACTTCACCCCTCCTGGGGACGACTCATTGAGCAGTTTAGAACCAGTGTCATCCAGAGGCCTCAGACCGGGGTTGAGGGGATTTGGCCCTAATCAGAAATAACAAGGCCAGCCAAGGTAGCATCCACAACCAGCCACGTGTGGCTGGGCCAGTCCACAGTGCAGCAGCTTTGGAGCCCCGTAAACTCAGGCTGGAGCCTGCACCCCACCAGGGGATCCCCTACCCATGCACAGGGTCACTGTGAGGACCCAGTGGGACGGAACCCCCCTCCAGCGTGTGGCGACCACGTACTCAGAAACAGCAGCAGCCGTGGTCTCTGTGAGACTGAAAGGGACAGTGGCAGATTGTGTCATTCAGGAGTGACCTCTCTGGGGCTCTGAGGGCAAAGGACAGGTCTCTGGGCCTTCAGTGTCCTTCTTACAAGTGTGTATCTAACTCAGGTGACTCCCTGGAGTGGCCTGGCCGTGTGCATCCTCCACCTGTAGTCAGAGAACAGTGGTCAGCCCACAGAGCTGCCAAGGTCACGGGGCTCAGAATAAGATGCCCTACACAGGGACCGGCTCGGTGACATGGGCTGGCTGCCTTCCTACCTGGATTTATTTTGGTGGGAGAGGGCTACAAAATGAGTTTTTAATGGAAAACCTGAAATGTAGTCTTGCTATATTGAGGGTTTTTTTCCTAGAGGTATAATTTACATATGGTAAAATGCACAGGTTTTAAGTGCGAGGTGGGCAACTGGAGATGTGTGCCTGGCTGTTTATGAAAGACCCCATGGGAGGCAGGGCACCGTCACTCCCAGCCTGCACTCGCTCACACCCTCCCTTCGCTATTCTACTGTCCCTAGACTTGATGACTCAGCCCTTGCACCCCACCCTTCACAGCAGGCTTCTCTGCCCTTTAGTTCGCCCTCTGGGCTAGGGAGGCCCCAGGCTCAGGGTCTGATGGTAATGGTGGCCCTGGCCTTCCCCTGGAAGATCAGGGCGTTGTGCCCTTTGTCGTAAGAATGGTCACCGTGGATACACCTGACCCCCCTTTGGAAACTTCCTGGTGTTTCCATTTAGACGCTTGCCCCGTTGGATGTTTACTGCAAGCCAGAGAGACCGGTCCTGGCTCTGTTTTCAGATAACAGGCCAGAGGTCACGTGTGCACTGAGCAGACACCTGGGCAGGGGGGAGCTAAGCCTGAGCCCTCTGGCGGACTCCGAACCTGCCTGGCCTGCCCGCCTGGCGCTCTTGGCACCATAATCTCAGGCCTGCCTAGAGCCCTGCATGGGCATCGGGCATCAGGTGCCCGCAGATCCCAGTCCACGCTCTCCCACAATGGCCACCGGCTGGCTTTGTGTCCTCTCCAGGGCTCCATGGAGACTGTGCCTATGGGAGGCTGGGCCACCTCCATGGTGGTTGACTCCCTCGTCCACCTCCCAGTGGGGAGCAAGGGCAAGTTTGCCCCCTGCTGGGGGGCTGGGTCCCACTGCGGCCACCCTAAGCCAGGCCCTGTTAGGACCTGGACTCTGCTGGCTTCAGGATGCCGGGTGTTACCCACAGACCTTTTCCTCTTGGACAATCGGTGGTCCAGATATGCACTGGTAATCCCATGAGATTACATAGCCCCCTGATTTTGTCTGGGGGAGGAGCTTGGTCTGGAGGAGCGCATCCGGTGATGTTTGCCCAGCAAGATCAACTGATGCCCTATTCTTAGTACATGGCTTGAACCTGTGACTGCTGTGTGGTGGAGGAGCTCTGGGTGCCTGAGCCAGACCACCCGGCATTCAAACCCTGGCTCTGCTCTTTATAGTCTGTGTCCAGTCATTTAACTCCTGTGCCTGGAACTCCTATCTGTAAAATTGGAATGATAATAATAGGACTTTCTTCATTGGATTATTGTAGCAATTAGTCTACTTGTTGTTGTTGTTGTTGTTAGGTGCCTTCGAGTCATGTCTGACTCATAGTCATGACCCTCATAGGGTTTTCAATGGCTGATTGTTTTGGGATTGCCTTGGGAGTGGATTGCTACATCCTTCTCCCATTTTTGCAGTGCTGGGAATCAAACCCGGGACATCAGAGACTGCAGAGTCGTGCTCTACCAACTGAGCTAAATCCCAGCCTAGTCTACTTGAGACATGTAAAATACAACAGAGTTTGGAATGCACTGTGTGCTCAGATCGTGTTAGCAAAGGTGTACTTGTTATGACATAATAAGTACAATATTATGGTTATTTAGACCGTGGCCTGGGGAGGCTGGGTGTATAAACCTATAACTCGCTGAGAGCCTGGAAGAGCCTAGAGATTGCTTCCTTGTTATCAGCTGGCTGCTGTATCTCCAGCCATTAACTCTACTTTCCAAGATCAAAGATGGGAAAAGGACAAAGCCTTTCTTTCTTGAAGGGCAGTCCTCCTGAAGAACTTTTTTCTGTACTCCACTGGCCAGAACTGGGTCACATGGGCAACCCTGGCTGCAAAGGAGGCCGGGAAATCACATTTTAAAGAAGCAAGACTCATCACTCTTGCAAACCACAGATGGGCTGTAGAAGAGCAGGGTCCGTCTCAGCTCCCACAGCTGCTTACTGAGGAGGCATGCTGCAGGCGGGTGCGCTGCACCCCTTGCCAGCCTGCCTGGCCTGCTGCTGGAAGGCTGCCCCTGGGGCATCTGAACCGGTAACGGGCAGCTCCCCAGGGCCAGTGAGCAAGCAGCGCTCACCGCCGGCTTCTGTGGCCCAGACAACTCTGCCAAGCGTGGCTTTGGTTGGCTTCCCATCTTTCCGCCACTGCCTGCCCGCCCCCTGCCTAGGGGCTCCAGGGCTGAGAGTGCCTGGTGTTGGCAGAAAGGTATACAATTGCCCTTTCTTCCTTTGTCCTTGGACAAGGACAGGAAGGTCTCTCCAGACCCTGCAGTAGCTCTCCTGCCCTGCAGTGACTTCCTCCCCATCTCCCATGGGTCCCCAAGCCTGGGCTGCACCCAGGGCTGAACAGCGACACCTTCCTATCTCTCCTCTACTGCTTATGTTCCAGACCAGCACTGGTCAGGAGGACCTCACCCAAAGGCACCCACGGCCTCTACCACACTGTCTACCCACTTAACCACTAGCCATTACGGCTAGAGCAGTGAGGACCTGGGCTATTGATTTTTTTTTTTTTTTTTTTGATGGTACTGAGGGTTGGACCCAGGGCCTCACGCTTGCATGCTCTGCAAGTGCTGGACCACTGAACTGCGCCCCCAGCCCATTTTTCTCTTGAGACAGGGTCTCCCTAAGTTACGCAGACTGCCTCTGGTCTTGAACTTGCGATCCCCCTGACTCCACCTCCCGAGCCACTGGGATTACAGGCATGCGCCACCGAGCCCAGCAATTTTATTTCATTTTAAATAGTCGATACCCAGCCACCTGTGCCTAGTGGCTGCCGGACTGAGCAGTGCAGCTGTGACCAGAGCCCAGGGGCTCTGTTCCCGCCTAGGGGAGAAATGCATAACCAGTAGCACTCATTGAGCTTCATAAAGAGTGAGCCTTGCTGGGTGCTGTGGCGCGGGCATGTCATCCCAGCAACGCGGAGGCAGAAGGATCGTGAGTTTGAGGCTAGAGGCTGCCTGTGTAACTTCATGTGACTCGTTCTCGAAAATTAAAAAATGGGCTGAGGGTGCAGCAAAGTGGTAGAGCGCTGGCAAAGTATGTGTAAGCCTGTGGGTTCAGTCCCCAAGGGACCTCCCCTCCAAAAGAGAGTAGGTCCCTCCAAGAGTACTGATGGTATTATGAAGGCCCAGAGAGAGACAGTGAATTGCCCAAGGTCACACAGCGAAGTGGTAGTCCCTCTGAGACGAGAGCCACATCATCCAACTCGAGCTTCTCTGTTGTTTCTGAAGAATGTGTTCGGTGGCCTCTGTGTAGAAAAGACCAGCTGTAGATATGGGAGCCACACACACGCAAGGCATGTTGGGGGCATTTAAGCATGCTTCATTTGTGTGGCGTGGATTTTTTTTTCCAGTGCTGGAGATGCAACCCAGGGCCTTGCGCACGCCAAGCAAGCGCTATAGCAGTGCGCCCCACCTCTAGTCCCTTCGTGTGTCTTATTCTCATCAACCCTATTTCACAGGAGGGGCCACAGAGACCCAGGGAGGAGGCATCCCTGCCCCTGCTCCTGGGGCTGCGTCCCGGTTGGCTCCGCTCTGGAAACCTTTGGCAGGCCCTGCTCACTCGGGACCTCCCCGTCCTGCTGGGGCAGGTGCACTGGGGACGCTCAGCCAAGCCTCTCGCTGCCTGGCCGTGGAGTTGTTTTTCCAGCCCGGTCTCCTAAGACTTGGCTCTGCAGGTGCTGCACCTGGGGTCCCACCCTCCCGGCTGGTCAGAGCCTAACTGGGGGGCAGGGCCTCGGCACCAGGTCTACCTGTTAGGAGGGTTAGCGCCCATCTCCTCAGCTCTCTGCAGACTGCAGCTGCGGGGTCTGCTCCCTTCCGTCACCCCTTCCCCGTGGAGTTCCAGCCAAGTCCCCTCCTGGGGTGGACCTGCTTCCTCCTGCCGGTTTCCCTGTGGGGTAGGAGTCCCGTTACTGGAATGCAATGCACGGTGCCCAGTTAAATTTGCATTTAGGATTAATGTGAGTACATTTTCAACAGAAGTATGTTCCCTGCGCTATTGGGGACACATTATGTCTGTAGCCGTACCACTGTGGCATCCGATCCGGTCAGATCTTGGAAGCTGTTCGGGGTCGGGCCTGGTTAATACTTGGGTAGGAGACCGCCTGGGAACACCAGGTGCTGTAGGCTTGGAAGAAGGACCTGGCAACCCACTCCCAAAAACCAATCCGCCATTGAAAGCCCTATGACTAGCAGAGAAGCACTGACAATACTGTCTCATCTGTTGTACATAGGGTCACTATATGTCAGACACCGACTCAACGGCACCTAACAACAACTAATACTAAAAATTATCTGTCAGTGGTCTGAAGTTCACATGTCACTGTGCGTGGGGGGGTTGCTTTTCTTTGTTTTGCTTAATTTGACATGCAGCAGGCACACCTGAGACCCCAAGAAATGACACAAGATGTGGGCAGAAAAGTAACGGGGCACTAACCAGGCCAGGATCCATGGCCAGGTCTCCTGGGACGCCCGCCGTCTCCATAGACAACAATACAGGACCTTGCTGGTTCCCCAAGGGCAGTTGGAGGAGGCCTAGAAGCCACGCCCCTAAAAAACGTCAGGCAAACTGGCTTCTCCCTGCATGGTGACATGATAGAAATGGACGTACATTAGCAGTCACTCACACTTTACTGTGGAATAGGCTCGTGGTGACAGCTGAGTGGGAACAGGGACCCTGGCAGGATGGGTGATTGAGGAGTATTGAAGGGGAAGAAATTCCAGAGTCTTGAGTACCCACTAGAGGTGGCAACCAGGATGGGGGCCCAAGGGTTAAGGCCTTTTATGATCTGACCTCTGCAGCCTTCTTCCTCCTCCTCCACTCCTCATACTGGTGGCTCAGGGCCTTCTGGCTCCCCTGACTTCTGGCTTGTGCTGATCCCGTCCCTGGTGGATGGCCTCGTGCTCTGGGCTTCGCCGCCCCTGCCTTGCGTCTTCCTTATGTGCCTGTGACTCTCTTCACCAGGGTGAAGCGCAGGTCGACCCCTTCTCCCTGTGGACAGCCTGTGCAGGCTGGGGAGGAGGCACTGGAAGGAGGGCAGGGGAGGGGCCAGGGTGAGCCGCCTCCTGTGCAGTTGGGCCTGGAGACTGGAGCGGTCCAGCTGCACCAAGGCCATAGGCGAAGCAGCAGTCATGTGCCCCCCCAGTGTGCCCGTCTCTGGGGTCCTTCAGTTCCTGTTCCTAGAGGCTGGGAGACCAGCCTGAGGGTGAGGCCCGTCTGTGACAGTCACCCAGAGGCCCCCATGCCTGGGCTGGCTGCTGGCACAGGGTTGTTGTTGTTGTTGTTAGGTGCCGTCGAGAACTCTTCCCCAGCCGTCTCTTCAGTGCCTTCCAACCTTGGGGGCTCATTTTCCGCCATCAAACCTGACAGTGCTTTTCTGCTACTCATAGGGTTTTCAGTGACTTAATTGTTTCAGGAGCCTGCAGTCCTAGTCCTGTGGCATCCGATCCCATCAGATCTCGGAAGCTAAGCAGGATCAGGCCTGGTAGTATTTGGATGGAAGACCGCCTGGGAACACCAGGTGCTGTAGGCTTGGGAGACGGACCTGGCAACCCACTCCCAAAAATCAATCTGCCATTGAAAACCCTATGAACAGCAGAGAAGCACTGACAATAGTGTTTCCCCTGTTGTATGTAGGGTTGCTATGAATGGGATACTGACTGGACGGCACCTAACAACAACAACAACAACAGTTGTTTCAGGAATGGGTTCGCCAGGTCCTCCTCCCTAGTCTGTCTTAGTCTGGAAGCTCAGCCGAGACCTGTCCCCCGTGGGTGACCCTGCTGGTATCTGAAATACCGGTGGCATAGCTTTCAGCGTCACAGCGACATGGCACTCCCCAGAAGATGAACACTCTGAGTGGGCAGAGTCACAGGACAGACGAAACAGCATCGTAATGTGTGCCTGCGCTGTGTGCGAGGCAGATGGTGCGGGGACGTGGCTTTGCCCTCAAGGAGGTACAGCCACATGAGGTCCCTCCACAGCGAGGGCTTCTGTTCAGCTTGCGTAAAGTGCTGTCACACTGGGCGGGAGGCGGGTCCTGTGAGATGTCTTGAGACTGTTGCCCTGAGGCCAAGGCAGGGGGGCAGGAAGGACCTGAAGGGCAGAGAGCTGCCCTCGGCCCTGCAAAGGCCCTGTGGTAGGGGAGTCAGCACTTGCCAGGACAGAAAGAAGCCGTCCAGGCTGAAGAGGCAGCTCATGTTCCCGGGAAAGCTCAGGCAGGAGTGGGTTGATAAGCTCTGCATGCCACAGGACCCTTGCTGGGGACTGGAGGGCCTGGGGCCACTGCAGGAGGCTCCCCTCAAGGGCAGCCAGACCCAGGGTGGCCATAGAGGTGGCAGGCCTGAGCCAACACGCACTTTGCTCAAGGCCCCTGGTGGTCGAGGGATGCCTAATTCTGCTCCCTTTTGCCTGCTTGACCCCGTAGACCTGGCTCTACCCAACTCAGCCTCGAGGGCCGTAGCAGGCCGGCCAGGGAGGGCCAGGGGCCACCTCACCAACATGAAGCACTTCTTGGGGATACAGGAAGCCCCTCCTGTCTCTCTTTGGAGCCTCATACCTGACAGGGCAGGATGGGAGCAAACTCATCTTACAGTCAGGGTGACAAGCTAGGACTGGCTGGGGACACACAGATTCCAGAGCTGTGCCGGCTGTGTCCCTCTGGGACCCTTCTGGGGCCCTCAGGCCGGGCCACGATGGCGCCCTGAGGAGTTGGGACGGTGTCATTCAGGGAGGCCAGGGCTGGCCTATCTGAAGAGGTGGTGGAGCAGAGGCATGTGTCCTGGGGAGGAGGTGGCCGAGGGAAGAACTGGGAAGGGTGTTCCCCAGTGAAGGGCCGTGCTGGGTCCTAGGCCCTGGCTCTGGAAAGAGGTGGCATGTGGCAGAGGAGGGACCAGTGCGGCTGGGAGGTGGGGAGAAGGACAGAGCAGGCAGGAGTCGAGGCTGTGAGCAGAGGCAGCTCCGGGCTGTGTCCATGCATGTTCGAGAATGTCCTTTCATCCTCTGACTAGCAGTGTGAAATGGTAGCGTGTGACAACACGTGTTTTATTTCCAGGAACTCTTCATGACAGAGTCAAACAGGAGCCGTGATTCGCAAAGTAATCGGAATGCACAGTATGGGTTTGGAAAGTACCTCTTCCCGCCCCTTTCTTGGCTTTCCTGTCAGTCTTCCACGATCCCTCTCTGGCGTACGTGTCCCACTGGTCATTGCAGGGTTACTCCATCGCCCAGGTGGGGTTTGCTGAGGCGATGTGACCTCCCGAGAGGGTCATCTCGGGGGGTGCATGGCCTGCGCCCACGTGTGCGGTCTCATCAGGTTGCTCCAGCGCTGCCCCAGGCACTGTGCGGCTTGGGGCCACAGACCTGGAGGCGGCTGTCATGGGCCTGGAGGGCTGAGTGACTGATGGCAGTTCAGTAGGCTCACCTCACGGAAGGACAGTGGCATGCCAGGGGACCTTCCCAGGGCCTGAGGGGACACTTTGCTCTTGGCCTCCTCCCCAGGTTGGATGTAAGGGCCACCCGGCCCTCTGCTGCCCGTCGCCCCCGATCTCCAGCAGGACCCCCTCCATGCAGGGGTTCCCTGCCTGGTGCAGAGGTCCCGAGGGCGGTGTGTCTTGCAGGACGTGAGTGTGCCCTTGCGCTGTGTCCCCTGAGTGTGACACTGGGTTCTCCGCTGCTGGCTGGAGTCAGCCGGGCTGTGTTCCCATCTGCACCCTGCTGACCTGACGCCTTGGTCTGTGAAACAGGGGTCTCGACGGCCCCTGCCTGCAAGGGTGTGGAGCGTGGGTGAGCTATTGCCTACAGAGTTCAAACTGGCACGCCGGGGCACACGGGCACAGTGTGGGCCCTGAGACCATGGCCATCGTCCGGGTGCTCTGGGGCAGGAACAACAGCAGTGGTGCCCTCGGAAGTGTGGCGGGCTGGGAGGTCTCAGCCAGTGCCCTCTGTGGATTGGGGATAGGGCCGAGGACCAGGGCTGGGCTCTCTGCAATAAGGGGGTGGTCGGGTTCTCCCTGGGGTTTCTCTCTCTCTGCATTGAGGGTGGAAGCAAGAGGTGGGTGCCCCGACGCTGCACCTGGTGACGAGGCTGTGGCCGGAGAGCAGAGCATCACACACAGGATAGAAGGACAGGGGTTTGTTCAGGAAGGAGTGGAAAGGAATGGAGGGTTAGGGAGAGGGGAAAGGGGAGCTGGAGAAGGGAAGCGCTCAGCTGCTGTCTCTGCCGCTGGGGCAGAGCCTCCCGGGTGTCTGTTGCTCTTCCAGCTCGTAGGTTTCACCACTTTGGGGGCCCTGAGCTTGACTCCTGGAGTCTTGCCTCTCAAAGCTGTCGGTCCATGCAGGATATCCGGTGTTGTAGAGGCTCGGGTCAGATAGAGGTGGCAGGCGGGCTGAAGTGTGATGAAGGCAGGTGGGAGGAAGGCTGAAGGCGAGGCTAGGCAGACGAGTAAATGGGCCTTGGGCCCTTAAGGAACCACAAGGACCCGGTGATCTTATCCTGGATGGTGTTGAGTGGCTGCTGAACTCTGAGCTCCGGAGTTTATATGGCCTGATAGCCAGCCAATCCGGGGAACAGGGTTGGATCAGAAATGACCAATCGGGCACCAGGGTGGCTTTAGATGCTACCATACCTTGGGTGCCATCTTGGTCCACTTGATGGGAGGGGCAAGAGTGAGATACCTGGATGTATAGCAAAGGTAACCCGTTGCTCTCTTGCCCCATAGGATTCCAAGTGGGCTAGATGAGCTCCTGGGACCGGCCATGTTTGGGGTACTCTCTGTCCCCCTGGGAATCCCAACAGAGGGTGGCTTAGGGGATGGACATTCTTCCCCGTGCCCCAGTAGGAAAGGCCTTGAATGCCGAGAAAGCAGCCCTTCGACCCACCCGCCTGCGGTTGGTGAGCCTCGCAGGTGACCGCCTCTGACCATGTGCTCTTGTCCCCTAGTGCTCCTGCGGGAGGAAGTGGCCCGGCTCCAGGAGGAAGTGCACCTTCTCCGGCAGATGAAGGAGATGTTGGCCAAGGACCTGGAGGAGTCTCAGGGCG
>VMDO01030759.1:0-20892 GCA_007922755.1 Pedetes capensis
ATAAAGAATCAACGGGCTGCTGCCATGGAAACCTGGCTAAACACCTGAAATACAACTGCCTCTTTAACCAGATGCTGGATGTAACATAGCATCTGGGGATCTACAAGCAGAATCTACCTCTAAAACAGTATGGCAGTTTCCTTTGTCAAGATCAAGCCTAATTAGGGAAAAATAAACCTATAATTTCAAATTTCGGGTCCCCTGGCATTCAGAATAAGACAGGTGTGTTCTGATAAATCTGATTTGAAATTGTGAAGAAGGCAGGTCATACAAGTGCTCCCTTGTAGCGTGTTTACCAACAGAAAATAAGGTCAGAGCATATTCAGTCCTATAGACACAAATGTGGCTGCAGAGGCCAATGAATGGAAAGGCAGTGTAGTGCAAATCCCAGCCCCACATTTTACCAGCTGTACCACCTTGGGCAAATTACTTAACCTCTCTGTGCCTCAGTTTGTTCCATCTGTGAGATGAGGCTAATGATAATACCTACCTTACAAGGTTTCATAAGTGAAGTAGATGAGTTAATGTTTGTAAAATGCTTACAATGCCACCTACTAAGTGTTTGTTAAATAAAATAAATAATAAAACTTTGAAGGCAACTCAAATGAGAGAAAATTATAGATTGTAACCTCAGGGCCTTGGGGACTATGGATGTGTATATCTATTTCCTCATTTTTTCTTTCAAAAGTATCTGTTCAGGGAGGCAGGAAGAAGGCAGAAAGAAAATTCTTTCTGTTCTGCCTGTGTAGCTGGCAATTTCTGTGTGGGAGAAATCAATGAAAATTTGATAAACAGTTTTCAAACCTCCCTGGAAAATTTCAAAAATTGATTCCATTAAGATTCTTGACTTTCAAGTCTCCCAAATAGAAGACAAAAATAAGCACAAGCTTTACTCTAAGGTAGAAAGTGAAATCTCATTATTTCCAGTGATAATAATTCTTTAAACAAAGTCATATTTGAACCAAAATTACTTTTATTTGGGGGGAGCTGTTGAAACATAAACTATTATAATAGTGCTCATAGTAACAGCCAGCAACAAATACCATAGACTTACATGGTGTTTAAAGATCTCAAACCTATTTGCAAATCTTAATGGCCCTTACATATGCCTATTCCTCCTGTCCTGCAGAATAAAGAGTATGTGACCTAGAATTAGGTGACATACATCATTGTGCATGAACTTCCATTACTAAAAAAGTGACTTCAAGCTTCTGGGCCTTAGTTTCTTTGTCAGTGAAATAGGGATCTTATTCTCTCCCTTGTGGCATATTTCAAGTGTGAAGTGAGTGACCTAAGTCATAAAGCCCCCAGCATGGTGTGTGGCACATATTTTGTATTACTATCTCACATGACTGACTCTGAAGATTAGATTATGATACTAGAGCATGTAAGCCAAGCTAACAAACTATAGAAATGATCCTTGAAATTATAGCCTTGAATGCCCAGTTAGGTGAAAATGCCTTGAAAATTTCACATCGCAGAGTATTACTTTCAATTTGAAGAAATAATCGCTAAATTTTCTACGTGTGATAATGGCAATAAGATTTTTTTTTTTTAAGAAAAACAGCCCTTCCAATGGTAGCCTCTAAATGCCATGAACTTCTAAAAAGAACCAGAGATTCCTGGGAAAGAAGCCCAGTCCCACAGCTAGGGAAGGAAATATGCCTTCTCATCATTCTAGATAGCCAGGAAGCCATCAAGAATTATCGGGGCTTCGACAAAAGGACTCAAAGGCAGCTTGAAAAGGTTCCCACTGGCCAAATATGTGACAATTTTGGCATCAATAAAGATAATGCAAAAGATTAGAAAACCTTAATTATGATCAAATCTGCATGTTTATAAATGATACTGAAAATGATCACTTTTGGAAGATTCTAGGGAGTCAGTTCATTATTTTCAAAAATAGTTAAAAAGAGGGAGAGAATGAAACATTTATCCTCATCTTCTTATGTATGTTTAATTAAATAGTTAAATAAGACATGTTTCAGACTGGGTGTGGTGGCGCGTATGTGTAATCCCAGCAGTCAGGAGTCTGAGGCAGGAGGATTGAGAGTTCAAGGCCAGCCAGGGCTACATAGCAAGTGCCAGGACAGCTTGAGCTATCTGAGTCCCTACCTAACAATAACAACAACAGTAAAAGGACAAAAGGATACTTTTCTCTGTATGGGAGGGTTAGAACTAATAAATGCAGATGAAATGGAAGAATGTTACACTTTTGTACACCTTTAATGAAGTAATGTATCTGGTCAATGGTCATTCTTGTCTGCTCATGTCAACAAAGACGGCTGGACATCATGTACCTATGAAGTAATCCTATGAAGTTTCAAAAGAACAAAAACACAGAATCTCGTCAAGCTTCTAAATCTAATTTTCAAATTACAGAAAATGCAGAGGAAAAGGAATACGTCAAACACCACCAAAGAGATACAGTCAGGAATCTACAAAACAAATAACCAATTTCTTCAATTAAAAAATTAGAAGAGAGAAAAGAGGGGGCTGGGGAAAGAGAGAGAAAGACAATCAATAGATTAAGAGGCAAAAACTGAATCAACCATTCAGAATGTATGAACATTACTTGTATCCCAATTGAAGCAATCTGGTGTGTGTGTGTGTGTGTGTGTGTGTGTTTAAGCATAGGAAAATTTCAAAACTGATTGGATGTTTAATATTGAAGAAATCAATATTAAGTGTGAAAATGATACTGGGGTTATTTTATTTTAATTGAAGTGAACTTCATATAACATAAAATTAACCATTTAAAAGTGAACAATTCAGTGGATTTAATAAATTCAGAATGCTGTACAACTGCCATTGTTAGCTAGTTTCAAAACATTTGTAGCACCCCAAAATAAAATTTCATACCTTTAAGCAGCTGACTCCCATTTGCCGACAAACACCCATCTGTATTCTGTCTCTACAGTTTACCAGTTTTGGATTTTTCATATAAATGGATTGTACAATGCATGGCCTTTGTGTCTGGCTCCTTTCAGTTAGCATGTTTTTTATATTTATCCACATTATAGCAGGTGTCAGTACTTCCTTCCTTTTTATGATTGAATAGTGTGTCATTGTATAGATATACCACAATTGTTTACCTATTCATTTACTAATGGACACTCAGGTGGTTGTCATCTGTTAGCTATTATATACGGGGTTGTTATGAGAATGTATAATACATGTACATACATGTGTGATCACCTGTTCTGAATTGTTTTGGATATGTGCCTAGAAGTGGAATTGCTCAGTAATTCTACGTTTAACTTTTTGAGAATCCACCAAATTGTTTTCCACTGAAGCTGTACATTCCCACCAGCAGTGTGAAGGGCTCCAGTTTCTCCACATCCTCATAATTTTCCTCATTTTTATCATTTTTCTTATAACTCCCCCAGTGCACATGAGGTGGTACCTCAATGTGATTTTTATTTGAATTGCCCTAATAACAAACAATGGGCTGGGATTTAGCTCAGTTGGTAGAGCACTGCGCTGCAGTCTCTGAGGTCCTGAGTTCTATTCCCAGCACCGCAAAAATGGAAGAAGGACCGGGCAACCCACTCCCAAGGCAATCCCGAAACAGTTAGCCATTGAAAACCCTATGAGGGTCGCTATGAGTTGGGTACCAACTCAATGGCACCTAACAACAACAACAACAACAACAAACAATGCCAGGAGCTGACTATGGTTCAGACCATCAACTGCTCATATGCAGGCTCAAACTGAAACTGAAGAAAATTAGAACAAGTGTATGAAAGCAAATTTATGACCTCGAGTATATCCCACCTTAGCTCAGAGACCATCTCAAGAACAGATTTGATGCATTAGATACCAATGATTGAAGATCAGATGAGTTGTGGCATGACACCAAAGAAATCATTCATGAGGAAAGCAAAAGATTATTAAGAAGACAGGAAAAAAAGAAAATGGGTTACATGTCAAAAGAGACTTGGAAACTTGCCCTTGAATATCGAGCAACTGGAGCAAAAGGAAGACATGATGAAGTTAAAGAACTAAACAAAAGATTTGAAAGGGCAGCTGGAGAAGACAAAACCAAATAAAACCAAATATTATAATGACATGTGCAAAGTGCTAGAGACAGAAAATCAAAATGGAAGAGCATTCTCTGTTTTTTTTTTTTTCAAGCTTAAAGAAGGGAAAAAACTTCAAGCTTCAAGTGGCAGCAGTGAAGGATTCTACAGGGAAAATATTAAGTGATGTAGGAAACATCAAAGAAGATGGAAGGGATACACATTCATCATACCAAAAGATTTGGTGGGTGATCATCCATTCAGGAGGCTGCATATGATCAAGAACTAATGGTACTGAAGGAGCTGCCTTGAAGGAATTGGCAAAACACAAGGCTCCAGGAATTGAGATGTTTCAACAAACAGATATAGCACTGGAGGTGCTCAATTGTTTATGCCAAGAGATTTAGAAAACAGTTACCTAACCAACTGACTGGAAAATATCCATTTTTGGACCTATTCCCAAGACAGTGGATCTAGCTGAATACAGAAATTATCCAAGATATCCTTAATATTCCTAATACGACATGAAAGTAAAATTTTGCTAATGATCATTCAAAAGTATCTGCAGCAGTATATTGACAGGGATCTTCCAGAAAATCAAGAAGAATTCAGAAGAGGATGTGGAACCAGGGACTTCATTGCTGATGTCAGATATTGGCCCAAAGCAGAGAATACCAGAAAGATGTCTATCTATGTGTTATTGGCCATGAAAAGGCATTTGATTATGTGGATCACAACAAATTATGGGTAACCTTGTGAAAGATGGGAATACCAGAACACTTAATTATCCTCATGAGGAATCTGTATATGGACCAGGAGGCAGTCATTCAAACAAGAAAACATTGCTTGGTTTACAGTCAGGAAAGGTGTGCATCAGGGCTGTATCTTTCACCAACCTCTTCAATCTCTATGATGAGCAAATAATCTGGGAAGCTGGACTTCATGAAGAAGAACATGGCACCAGAACTGGAGACAAATTCATTAACAGCTTGAGTTATGCAGATGACACAACTTTGCTTGCTGAAAATGAAAGGATTTAAAACATTTACTGATGAAGATCAAAGAACCCAGCCTTCAGTATGGATTGTGCCTCAACATCAAAAACAAATGAAAACAAATATCCTTACAACTGAGTCAGTAAGCAATTACATGATAAATGGAGAAAAGATTGAGGTTATCCAAAGTTTTGCTTTACTTGGTTCTACAATCAACACCCACAGAAGCAGCAGTAAAGAAACCAAAAAACACATTACATTAGGAAAAACTGTTGCAAAAGACCTCTTTAAAGTACTAAAAAATAAAGATGTCACATTGAAGACAAAGGTACATCTGACTCATGTCATGGTGTTCTCAGTTGTATCATATGCTTCAGAAAACTGGATAGTGAGCAAGGGGGACCTAAGAACTCATGCTTTTGAATTATGACACTGGAGATGAACATTGAATATACCATGGACTACAAAAAGAACCATGGGAGAAGGGCCTGGCAATCCACTCCCAAAGCAATCCCAATACAGTTGCCATTGAAAACCCTATGAGGGTCGCTATGAGTCGGATACCGACTTGACGGCACCTAACAACAACAACAACAAAAAGAACTAACAGATCCATTCTAGAAAAAGTGCAACCAGAGTGCTCCTGGGAAGCAAGGATAGTTAGACTGCCTCTTATGTACTTTGGACATGTTGTCAGGAAGGACCAATCTCTGGAGAAGGACATCGTGTTTGGGAGGGTGGCAGGTCAGTGAAAAAAGGAAGACTGTGAACTAGATGGATTGACACAGTGTCTGCAACAATGGGCTTAAACATAAAAAAGATCATGTGCATGGCACAGTGTCAGGTAGCATTTCATTCTGTTGTACATGCGGTCACTTATAAGTTGGACCAGACTCAATGGCACCTAACAACAATGACGAATGATGTTAAATATATTTTCATGTGGTTGTTGGTCATCTTTTTATCTTCTTTGGATAATTATCTATCCAAATTCCTTTGCTTATTTTATTTAAAAAAAGTTGTTTCCTTTTATTATTTGATTGTAAATACTATTTACATGCCTGCAGCTGTAACACTGTCGCATCTGATCCTGCCAGGAAGCTAAGCAGGGTTGGACCTGGTTAGTACCACCTGGGAACACCTGGTGCTGTAGGCTTGAGAGAAGGACCCGACAACCCACTCCCAAAAGAACAATCAGCCACTGAAAACCCTACGAGTAGCAGAGACAGTGACAATACTATTTCGTCTGTTGTACACGGGGTCTCTATGAGTCAGACACCAACTCAATGGCACCTAACAACAACTATTTACATATTTTGGATACTAAACTCTTATTAGATATAGGAGTTGAAAATATCTCCCATTCTATAAGATATCTTTTTAATTTTTTTTACTTTCTTGACAATGCTGTTTGCTGCACATAAGTTTTTATCTATCAATTTATGTATCTTTTGTTGCTTATGGTTTTGATTGCATACGTAATAATCCATCATGAAACTCAAGGTCATGGAGAGGTACTCCTGTATTTTCTTCTAAGAGTTTTATAGTATTTCTTTTAAATTTGGGTCGTCGATCCATTATGAGTTAATATTTTTGTGTTTGATGTGAGGTAGGTGTCCACTTTTATTATTTTCATGTGTACTATTTCATTATATGAGACACAACACTGCTATAGAAGAATTGAAATGTCTATAATTTGTCTCAAAATAATGTACAGGGCAAACTATGGAGTAGATAGATAAAATTTCTTGTGAATTTATTATCATTGAAATCAATGAGTACACAAAATTCATGACAGTTTATTTCTTTAAAAGTTTTTTTAAATTTCTATACTAAAATGAGGACATTATTTTTAGGGAGATATTTACAAATAGTTGCTGATGAAAATGCATAATGTTTGAAATTTGTTTCAAAATAATTTTTTTATTTTTTTATTTTTTCTGATACTGAGAGTTGAACCCAGGGCCTTGCGCTTACATACTTTGCAATTGCTGAACCCCTGAGCTGCCCCCATCAGCCCATTTTTTTACTCTTTGAGACAGGCTCTTGCTAAATTACACAGACTGCCTCTGGTCTTGAACTTGTGACTCTCCTGCCTCTGCCTCCCAAGCCTCCAGGATTACAGGTGCCACCATGCCTGGCTTATTTCAAGATAATTTTGATGAGGGAGTTGGGAAGGGTGGAAATGAAGTTGTTCATGAGCTGGTAGTGAAAGTGTGTAATGATGCATAGGGCTCATTCCACTGATCTTTTAACTTCTGGGTATGTCTGAAGACTTTTCTATAATACGGTTTTTCAAATGTGATACATAATTCATTGCCTAAGACTTTACTTGGCAGTGAAGAGAACCTTTCTGAGTGAAGAAAAGAGGAAAACAGACTACACAACAGTATTGGTAGCTGATGTTTT
Source organism: Pedetes capensis (assembly GCA_007922755.1). NCBI lineage: Eukaryota > Metazoa > Chordata > Mammalia > Rodentia > Pedetidae > Pedetes > Pedetes capensis. Next base: position 7,427 of record VMDO01030759.1, read on the forward strand.
TTATGCTCAAGAGGCAGCCAAAGTCAGAACTGGATAAAAGGAAAATGGCAGATAAACATGTCTAAGTAATTCTTCCAGAAAGGAGGGGTACTCTAATATTTGGGCTTCAGAGAATGAGCATTAAGTTTGTCAGGAGGGTAAGAACAGAGGTGGTCCAAGTAGAGGGCCTAGAGGAGGGGGAAAGTCAGAATACTTGAAAGAAGTAAGGTATAGGGGGAGTCCAGGAAATTAGGCATTGGATAATTGGTGATGGTCTTCAAATATCATCCTAAGGATAAACCTTCAACTAAGCCAGAGTTGAAGACTGATGGTCAGCTGGGTGGGGTGGCGCACACCTGTAATCTCATCGACTTAGGAGGCAGGAGCAGGAGGATCACAAGTTTGAGACCAGAGGCACTTTGAGTGATTTAGCGAGACCCTGTCTCAAAATTTTAAAAAATGGGCTGAGGGTGCAGCTCAGTGGTACAGCACTCGCAAAGTATGCAGGCACGAGGCCCTAGGTTCAACCCCCAGTAACACACACACACACACACACACAAAGACAGAAAACTGATGGTCTATGGTTGACATGGAGTCCTCAGTCTCTTAGTGTCATATATGTGTTTTAATTGAGCCAAAATTAATAGAAATAGAATGCAGGATGCTTTAATTGAAGATCTGAATTCCTGAATTTCTTAAAAAACTAGGAGATCTGGTAACAAAGAGTCTGCATTTGCCCATGTAACAACTGGCCAGAGATGAATGGCAACTGTCCTCTTCGGATAGACCGTACTGCCCCGAGTTTATCCAGACTCTCCCAACCTCCATCACATGCCTCATGGGGGCATAGCAGGTCCATTTATCACCATAGTTTAGCTGAAGTCCCTCCGACTCCCCATAATAAGGGAATAGTTACTTACAACTCCTTTGGTCTCTATCAAAAGTGAGAAAATGGATTGTGGACATGGAGGTATGAACACGTCAATAAAACATTTGAAAGGGCCCATTCCTCTGTGGCAGAGAAGATAACTCTACTTCGATCTGTTCAATGTGCAGAGTGTACCATGGGGGAACAAAAGCCACTCTGGATGCCATAGCAACAGCAACCATAACAATACCAACACTAACTAGTGTTTATCAGCCACCTACATGCATGAGATATTCATTCTATTGCTTCTCATGTGTTTCCAAATGTCCTCCTCACAAAGACCTTCTATCCACATCTGACTAGGGAGGAAAGTGGCCCACAATCACGTTGCTGCTATACTCACAGCAGGAGGTCAGGATTCAAGGCGGTCAGACCCCTGAGCTGCAGACCACCAGGCCAAGCAGTGGTCAGAAAGTAATGACTGATAACTCTGCGAGAGTCCTTCTTGAATGTGTTAGAAGATACTCCTCTCGACTCCCTCCAATCTCCCAACCTCCTGGAACCTGGCACACACTGACTGGACTTGCCTAGAATTAATTTGCAATAGTGTCCTGAAATTTCAAGGGTTTTAAGCACAGAAGAGGTAAACATAGACGAGATCAAGAAGCAGCCTGGAAGAAGGGGGATCGTGCAGTGCAAATTCCTACTCCCTGTAGGAGCCTTCTCTGAACCTTCACCCACAGGCAGCTGCTCAGCTTCATTCCAATCCCTTCACAGTATGTGCCCATCAGCTCTGCAGCCAGCCCTGTTCCTTGCTTCTATTGAAGGCAGTGACACTGCCTGACTCTTTTCTGAATTAGACACCCTTCCCCAATATCTAGTGTGGGGCCTTGTACATAGTGGGTGGCCATAAAAACCTTGCTCAATTAATTGACTTAGTATTGCCACTAAACCCCATTGGAATTTTCTCTTCTCCAGGGTTAATATGCCTGGCACGTTTAAGGTCCCTCCCTTCTCAGAGCTAACTCCTGGGCACCCAGGCTCAGGGCTGGAGGGAGGCAAGAGACACTGAGTTGCAGCACCAAAGAAGCCACTGGCTCTCAGGTGCCTGTGCACTTGCACGATCCTGACAGGAGGCTGTGCTTGTACTTTGTACCCTGGGCCTCTCTCCTGCCTCCCCCTTGTCTCTGCTCGGTGAGGAAGTGCTCTCTTCCACATCACAGAACTCCACACAGCAGAACAGACAGAGGAAGGTGCCGGCTCTGTCCGTGCTGGGAACACTATATTCCTGTTACGCCTGTCTGGGACTCCACTTGCAGCTTCTCGACACCTCCCTCTCTGCTCTCAGCCAGCCTCCACCTTGGGGCTGTCTCCACCCCGGATCACCTGTGAAGCCAGCACTGGCTCACCCCATCTTTGTGCAGTTGATTTCTGAAGACCCGGAGCAGGGCTTTTCACCTAATTTAAAAAAACTTTATCTGTTTTCTCTGACAAACAACTGCAATTGAGTATCATTTCTTTAGCTCCTTATTTTTTATTCAGCACATTAGCTATTTTGACAAGCCTTATTGCATTCATTCATCCAACACCGTTTCCCTGAGCACATGCGCTCAGCAGAGCTCTGTGCTGACAACAAGTGAGTGACTTGCTTTCTTTCCTCGAGGGTCCACGGCATAAACCAACGGAAGAGACGAGCATGGAAAGGGTTCACCGCAGCACTATGGACTGAGAGCGCTGCTAGGAATAACGGCAGGACTGAGTACCAAGAGTGGCACCAAACCCAGACGAGAGGGTCAGGGAAGGCTTCTGAAAGAAGTGCAGGGACTTTGAGATCAGAGAAAGATGATCAGATATTGTGCATCTCTGGATCTAATAAATGAGTCTGCTATGTCTTTCTATCATGCCTGCATCCGTACCACTGTGGCATCCAATCTCATCAGATCTCGGAAGCTAAGCGGGGTCGGGCCTGCTTAGTACTTGGATGGGAGACCACCTGGGAACACCAGGTGCTGTAGGCTTGGGAGAAGGACCTGGCAACCCACTCCCAAAAATCAATCAGCCATTGAAAACCCTATGAATAGCAGAGAAGCACTGATAATAGTGTTTCACCTGTTGTACACAGGGTCACTATGAGTTGGACACTGACTCGATGGCACCTAACGACAACAAGTCTTTCTTCATGTTGTTCCTAATCATGAGAAGAGGGACAAAGCTAAGCCTCATAGCAACCAGGAAACCATTCCCATCTTCAAAAGTCACCCTGGGGAATAGCAGGTGTGCTCCCAAAGGCTGTTGCTAGCTTTGTGCCACTTAAACCGAACCAAACCAACCATCAGCCAAATGAACAGCAAAAAAGCACACACTTCTAGGCAGAGGAAGTAGAAACAAGCAGCCTTCAAGCTGTCTCGGGCTGGGATTTAGCTCAGTTGTAGAGCGCTGCACTGCAGTCTCTGAGGTCCTGAGTTCAATTCCCAGCACCGTAAAAATGGGAGAAGAGCCTGGCAATCCACTCCCAAGGCAATCCCGAAACAGTTCACCATTGAAAACCCTCTGAGGGTCGCTATGAGTCGGATACCGACTCCACGGCACCTAACAACAACAATCAAGCTGCCTCAGTGCTCTTCCTTCTCCTGCCCCTGGGGGAGAAGCACAACCCCAGCACAGTAAGGAGGGCCCCAGGAGTTAGTAAGGTCCCATGTCTCAGGTTCGCTTCCCTTTCTCAAACACAAAGAGTAATGCAACTGAGGGTAGGTGACAAGCTCACAGTCCTAAAGCCAGCCAGAGACCAAAAGAGGCCCCAAATTTGAGTGTCGCCCAGCAGATTTCTGTTCAGAACGTCACAGTTCCTGCCATAAGAAACTTGTTATTATTGTTAGGTGCCGTCGAGTCAGTATCTAACTCATAGAGACCCTCATAGGGTTTCCAATGGCTGACTGTTTGGGGATTACCTTGGGAGTGGATTGCCAGGCCCTTTTCCCATTTTTGTGGTGCTGGGAATTGAACTCGGGACCTCAGAGACTGCAGCGCAGTGCTCTACCAACTGAGCTAAATCCCAGACCCAATAAAAAACTTACTGCTCCTCAAACTTCCATCTGAACTCTGCTCTCAAAGGCTGCATCACAGCTTCTGAGGGCTGAGTAGGCCGTTTCTTTACTGAGGACCTAGCACCCCCTACTGTCACTGCTGATTATATCCAAAATTTGCAGCTGTGAACATGAGCAGTGCCTAGAACAGCAGAGATTCTATTTGCACCTCCTCACCATGCCACTGAAAAGAAGTCCAACTGGACTTCTATGCACCTCTTTTGTTTGTTTGTTTGATTCATTTAAAATTAACTTAGGGGTAAGGCTTTGGGGATATCATCTGATGTGTTATTCTCATTAATAATTTTGTTTTTGTTGTTAGTTGCCTTTGAGTTGCCTCCGACTCTAAGTGATCCTCAATGGCTTAAATACTTATTATGACCCAGGTGTTGTGCTAAGTGCTCATGCATTATTTTATTTGCATTTCTCAACCATAAAGAATAATATGCCCCTTTTATGGATTAAGAAACTGAAGACATGAATCACTTAGTAGAGTGATTTTTATCTAATTAAATGATTGGGCTGGGATTTAGCTCAGTTGGCAGAGTGCTACGCTGCAGTCTCTGAGGTCCCAAGTTCAATTCCCAGCACCGCAAAAATGGGAGAAGGGCCTGGCAATCCACTCCCAAGGCAATCCAGAAATAGTCAGCCATTGAAAACCCTCTGAGGGTCGCTATGAGTTGGATACCGACTCGACGGCACCTAACAACAACAACAACAATTAAATGATTATTCACTGGCCTCACTTGTATTGAAAGCCTGATGTATTTCACACTCTCGAGAGACAATGATGAATAAGGTGCTGCCTTGCCCTTTGAAAAGTCCTAACAAACTAAGGAAGAGGGGAAGAGAAGAAAAGACCTGATGCTGACTGAACATCTCCTGTGTCATTCTGCCCTGTGTTTTGTGCTGGAAGGATTCTTGTGAGGCAGATGTTGAGATATCCATCATACAAGTGAGAAAAACAAGTTCAGAAAGTCATTTGAACGAGTTCACACAGCTTGTTGGGGGAGAAACTTGGATTTAAAGTGAGTTCTCTGATGACAAAGCCATACTCTTTTAGAGGCATATATTGGGTGAGATATTATTTTATAATGTGTAGTAAGCCCTAGAGGAGATCTAGATGATGAAATGAGCAGCTCTGCCTAGGAACAATCAGACGATTCACTAAATTAGTTGTCCATCTTTGAGTTCTACCAATTATTCATTTCTCCCAGTTACCCAAAGAGCCCAAAACATGTTTATTGAGTACCTACTATGTGCTACCCTGCAGCCATAGCCCTGTGGCATCTGATCCCGTCAGGTCTCGAAAGCTAAGCAGGGTTGGGCCTGGTTAGTACTTGGGTGGGAGACCACCTGGGAGCACCAGGTTCTGTAGGCTTAGGAGACGGACCCGGCAACCCACTCCCAAAAATCAATCAGCCATTGAAAACCCTATGAATAGCAGAGAAGCACTGACAATAGTGTTTTGCCTGTTGTATGTATGGTTGCTATAAGTCGGATACCAACTCAATGGCACCTAATAATAACAACAACTATGTGCTAGGACTTTTATTGAAAACCCAGGAGATGGTGGTCAAAAAGCTAGCAAAATAAAATCTGCCTTCAGGAAGCTTATAGTTAGGGAGATCAGAGAGTCCAGTATTCAACAATGGAACCCCCAGCAAATTCTCCAATTGGGATCAAGTGCAGGGAAGACAAACAGGCTGTTACAGGGGAGTAGAAGTGGTCTTGGTGCAATGAGGGTGTGTTTGGAAGGCTAGGGAAGTCACTTTTGCATTGCCCTGAGGGCCAAGTGAAGAAAGAATGGAAGAGCAGCCCACGCAGGAGAAGGAGCAGCACGGATAAAGGTTCAAGTCAGGGAGCAGTCAGGAGCAGGGCAGCTGCGCAAAGGAGAGGTGGGGAGCAGACAAGGCGATCAAGGAATGTCATGGGTTTGAAACTTTAGACTTGTAAGCAGTGCTTCTCAACTAGCTGGGGAGAAGCACACGTTTGCTTTGTTTCTGTTTCTTCACACACTAATACTTCTGCATAATCCAACTGGGCCTCCATATCTGTGGGTTCCAACCCACAGAGTCAACCAACCATGGACTGAAAATACTCAGAAAAAGTTATGTCTGTATTGAATACATACAGATATTCTCCTTGTTATATTTCCTAAGCCAAGCGTGTCTGACTATATCAAGTAAAGATGAATTGTCTTAGCCTGCACATAAATTATATAATTAGTGCAAATACATAATAACAAAATAAACATTAAAAAGTGTATGAAGAAAAAACACTTGATGTTAAAAAAGATTTTGTGGGGCTGCATTACCAGCCGTCCTGATCTGCATGTGGCCCATGAGCAGCTGGTTGAATATGCCTGCCATAAACAATACAGCCCAACCACTTACATAGCATTTACTTTGTATTAGGTATTACAGGCCATCTAGGGGTGATTTAAGGTACACACCTTACACTGCACCATTTTATGTAAGGGACTTGAGCATCCATAGATTTGGTACCTGGAGCAATCCTGGAACCAATGCCCTGTGGATACCAAGGGACATAATAAAAAGTGAACTAGTAAAAGAAATAAAATGAAAAACTCAAGACAAAAAATAGCACAAATTTATGATTTCTAGATTCAACAGACGGGAGAAGGGCCTGGCAATCCAATCCCATGGCAATCCCGAAACAATCAGCCATTGAAAACCTTATGGGGGTCACTATGAGTCGGATACCGACTCGACGGCACCTAACAACAACAACAACAACAGATTCAGCAGACATAAAATGATGTGTTTCAGTTGAGCTCCTATTATTATGCTTCTGTCACTGAGGAGATAGTTTGCAAACAGACAGTTGACAAGCACCACACTTTGGAAAGCTCTGCTTTAGAGTCCCACAGAGCCACCACATCTATGTCCAAAAGGAGAAGAGACATTCAGCCAGGGAACAAGGAGAAAAGAACGGGCAAGGAGGGCATCGAAGGCAAGGGTGGAGCCATGTGGAGCAGGATGGTATATTTGAGAAATGACACCTGTTGGCTTGACGGGCTGGAGAAGTGAGAGGTGAGGCTGGAAGCTTGGAGGGTTTTCTGGCTATAATGAAGAGTTGAGCAATAAGAACTGTACTGAGCAGGTCCTAAATCTCTAAAGCATCTGCTGGGATCATTGCTCCCTTCTGAGTGCTAAAAACCAGCCAAGTGCTGTTTCATCTGAGAAATTGTTCTGTTTTGACCATTTGATTGACAACTTAAGCACATTTATTGATGGAAGGATGGAAGGAAAGAAGGTAGGGAAGAAGGACAGAAAGAAAAAGAAAATAAAAGAAAAAAGAACAGACAAAACCTTGGCTTTGACTAGATCAATAGAACTGACCCCTGGACAATATGGCTTTGAACTGCAGAACCCACTTATATGTGGCTTATTTTTTAATTTGCAACAATTCAAATAAAAACTTCACATGGCTAAGAAATGAACTGCATAGCCCAGGAATATGAAAAAGTTAAGAATAAGTTGGATATGTCATGAACACATAAAATATATGCAGGTCATAGTCTATTTTGCACCAGGCAAGGCACAGTGTGGGGTAGTGTTTCGTTCTGTTGTACATAGGGATCACCATGAGTCAGACATGACTCCTTGGCATCTAACAACCACCACCATAAAATATACATAAATCTATTATAAAAAGGTAAAGTTTATCAGAATCTGGGCACATAAACATGGATCATACATGGCACCATTCTCAGTGGACAGTAACGGGAGCAAATATAAAGATGCAGTAGTAAATGACAATGGTGTATCAGGGCGTGCATCTTGTTTTACTGTAGTGCGTCATCGCTGTCTCCTGCTGCGGTAGTGGTGAGCTCAAGGGTGTCAGGTATCCTCTTGAAATGCCCTCTGATGCTAATCATGTCAGCATGAGCAGTTCATCTCCCCACAAAATTGTGCATTGCAGTGAAAAGTGGTCTCTCACAGTTCTCAAGTATTTTTTATCATATATTCCACACATACAAAGTATGTGTTAACCAATTCTATGTCATCAGTAAGGCTCTGGCCAACAGCAAGCTGGTAGGAATTAATTTAGGGGAAGTCAAAAGTTATGCTTGGAATTTAGACTGCCTTGGGGCAAAGTTATATTGTTCAAGGGACAATTAAGTACTTGAGTCAAAGGGAGCCATCTGGATCTTCATCAGCAAGGTAGAAATTCAGTGGCTAAAGAACTTTAACCAGTAGGCATGTCCCGTAGGAGACAGTAAACATTTGACCCAATCACTGGTATTTTAGAAAAACTTATTTTATCACCCCAGGTATATTAGGACCACAAGGGTAAAAATAAGTATAATAGAAATAGATTTAAGTGGAGGTCTGCACCCAAATGATTGTCACACTATAATCACAAATGAAGAAAATGAAGCTAAGGACAATGATATAAGGCATTCAAATTAACTCAGGGCTGGGGCTTTTCTCAGTTGGCAGAGTGCTGCTCTGGTTCTCTGAGGCCTTGGGTTCGATCCCCAGGACAGCAAAAGATGGGAGAAGGACTTGGTAGCCCACTCCCAAAACAATCTTGAAACAACCAGCCACTGAAAACCCTATGAGTAGCAGAGAAGCACTTACACAGTGCTGGGCATGGCAGTGTCGGGGAGTGTTTCATTCTTTTGTACACAGGGTCACTATGAGGACCCAACTTGATGGCCCTTAACAACAGCTACTACTGTTGCAGAGAAATTTAAATCAAAAGACATTATAATGTTTGCTTAAAATGTAATTACTAGAACTTAGCGTTCCGTGTTTAAAACTTATACATTCCATCCTATGAGTCACCTCTCATCTCCTTGCTTCTTACCTGTCTGTCTCCACCCTATGATCTACTTCCCAATATCTTACAACTGCTAACCTCCGTCTATTGTCTACTCTCCACCCTGATGGTGGCTTCCTGATTTCTCACAACTGCTAAACTCAGTCTATTGAATGTACTCTCTGCCCTATAACAACACACTTTCCAATTTCTTACAATTGCTAAACTCAGGCTATTGTCTACTCTCCACCCTGATGGCCACTACCCAATTTCTTGTATCATTTAGATGTCATCTCCCTATTTCCATGGTAACTAGCTCAACCCACCTACACATGATCATGTAGGTGGTGCACATGTGGTTTTAGCCAACAACCCCACTCTATGAACTGGGGTTTGGGGTTAGTCTTGAGAGGATTCATTTCTGTGGGCTGACCTTGCTATCGCAATACTTTTTTTTTGTTACTCAACTACTGGGTTTTCTCACACTGCTTCACTATTACTACTTCTACTTAAGACAATTGAGAAAATGGCAGATGTAGAGTTCCAGTGCACACTTGTCTGAGCTCAGAGCCTGCCCTTCTCTCTGCTAGTTTATGTGCTTCCTGCTTCAGCCGGCTGGTGAATAGGAGACAACAGACAGGATAGGGTGAGGTAGGGACTTAAAGAAAGTCAGGGACAAGGCAAAACTAGAGAGTGAGTGTTGACATCAGTACAGCATTATCCTTAGCTGAACCATTAAGAAATGAACAAACAATGGGTAGCGAGCCTTTTAAAATTTGGTTTAAGTAGAAATAAAAATCAATTTAAATGACTGCTTTAATAAAACATTGCAATGCTAAATAAATAAGAAAAGGTATAAGCTAAGTGGCCATGAAACTGGACTGTTTAAAAAAATCCCCAGCAGACCTGACAGATGGAAAATCTTATCTATCCTTGCCATCACTAACTGTTGAGCATGACTTAGTGCCTTCCCTGGCATTATTTAATTCAGTCTAATCTTCACAACAACCCTAAGAAGGAAGTTTGCAGATTCCCATTTTTCTGATAAAATTGCTGAGGTTCAGGAAAATTGAGTTGACCTGAGTCCTAGAGCTAGTAAGAGGAGAAGGCAGATTTTGAACCTAACTTTATTAGGATTCCAGAGCCTGAACTCTCAGGTTCTTTGCTGTCTCTCAAGCAAATAAGAGATTTAATGTTTTGGCCAGGAAAGTGGAGGTAAAAGTGTCCTTGGAAGACTGCCAGGGACTCTGGGACTCCTGGTGTTTGGAGTCCTGGTCCTGGTCCCTGATATATCAAAAATGTCTCTGAGTTCTGCAGGCACCAAATAGAGGATCCCACAGCAATTTCTGAATAGGCTTTGACAAGTTAGCGGGATGAGCCATGAGTGGGCTGTTGGGCACCCCACCCATGGAGGTGGATATTCTCCTTGACTCTGTGACACGTGCTCAGCCAGCAGGGGTGCTCCCTCTGAGGCTGGAGGGTGTCCCTCTCCAGCCGCAGGCTACAGCCCCAATGCTATCCAACCCTTCTACAAAGTAGAAACAAATTGTTGGTTGAAAAGATTATGACCTCTGCAGGGTAATTGTGATTCTAACAGTGAGCTGTTATTCCCTGATATTCTACAGGGAGAATATCAGGACATGCTCAAGAAAGGAAATGGCAACCAAGACCAGATAGGGATATGAAATGCCTTTGTTTTCATCCTGATAAAAGTGTTTTGGAAGATCGTTGCATTGAGGCAGCCACAAACATTTCACGGTGCTGACATCAATCATTTCACAGGCCTTGCTGCAAACAATTACATCTGGGCTATGAAAACGGCCATCTTGACTTTAGGGGAATGTATATGAAAAATTCTGGAAAGTTCCAGTCCTCCTGAAGTTCACTTTGTACAGGGCAGAAAGGCAGTAAGGAAGCAAATACATAATAAATGAAACAATTAGTGGTTGTGATATGTATCAAGAAAGAAATAAGTAGGGTGATGAGTCAGAGAATAAGTGGGGGAGTGAATCCGTTGGCCTCCCTAGGGAATAGTGGGCACACTCAAAGTGGATAATTTATTAAAGAGACAGTTTTCCATGGTGTGGGGAAAACTGGATAAAGCAGAAAGTTAAGGGGGTGTATCTCCAGGGTTAAAAACAGTGGGTTACCATTTCTACCCCTAGGCCTAAAGGGTTCTAGAATCTGGATCAAGAAGTAATTGGTGGGTCCTGCTTGACAGGAGCAACGACTTTTGGAAGAGACACTGCCAATCAGGATGATCCAGCAGGGAAGAAGCAGGAGTAACAAATATGACCCCAAATCACAGGAGTGTTAGGTGGTGATCAAAGTAGGAGATAAACTTAGAGATAAATTGTGTTTACTTCAAAGAGATAAACCAAGACAACCTGAGCACGTACATATCCTGTGTCTAAGTCATTAACTATTCTAACTTTATGCAGGAATTAGGGGTGGTTAACTGTTACCTGTGTGTCACCCTACTGAGTCCATTTGTTATGACAAGTGGATGCTTTAACTTATCAGAATGATTTGTTTACTGGAGGGCTGTTGGTACAAAGGCATTTGTTTGTGTTGACTCAGGAGTTTATGCTGTTGGAAGTCATTCAAGAATTTTCCCATTGTAAGCCTGCTAGGGAGGTTTCTCAACTCCCAATCTGAATCAGCACTGCTCACAGAGCCAGAAGATTATATATTTACATCTATTACTTGTTTTTCACTAATATCTCCCAGAAATCTACAATATGAAGAAAACAGTGACCAATTCAAATTTAAGAAAAAGAAAAGATGAGACTCCAAGTCCCTTTCCATGAATAGAACTTCTTTTTGGAGGTACTCTTCCCCTTTTGGTAGAGGTCTTTCCATCTTCTAGTATTTTCTTCACTTTCTTTAGTGTTTTAAGGTTTTCATTGTTAGGGTCTTTCACCTTCTTATTTAGATTTATTCCTTGGTATTTTATTTATTCATTTTTGAGGCTATTGTGAATGATATGTCTCTCTATAGAAAAGCTACTGGCTTTTGTAATTGGATTTTGTATCTGGTTACTTTACTTAGAATGCTTATCATATCTAAGAGTTTTCTGATGAAGTCCTCAGGGTCATTTGGTTATAGAGTCATTTCTTCTGCAAATATGGATAATATGACTTCTTCTCCTACTTGTACCACTTATATTTCTTTCTCTTGCCTCATTTCTCTGGCTAAGAATTCAAGCACTATACTGAATAAGAGTGGGGAGAGAGATTCTTGTCTCATTCCTGATTTTAGAGAAATGCTTTGTTTTTCCCAAGTAAGTATAATGTTGGTGATAGGTTTTCCATATACAGAGTTTGTTATGTTGAGGTATGTTCCTTCTATTCCTAGTTTCTTTCTTTCTTTCTTTCTTCCTTTCTTTTCTTTCTTCTTTCTTTTCTTTTCTTTTTGAACTAGGTTGTAGCCTAGGCTGGCCTTGAACTCATGATCCTCTTGCTTCAGCCTCCCAAGTTCTGGGATTACAGGTATATGGTACCATCTCTGGCATATTACTAGTTTCTTACAGCTCTTATTGTGAAGGGCTGCTGACCTTTGTCAAAGATATCTTCTGAGATGGTCATGTGGTGTATAACATTTACTGATTTGCATATGTCATAGTTTATGATTTTTAATGGGCTGTTATGCTCAGTTCACAAGTATTTTATTGATGATTTTTACATCTGTCATCATCATGTAAATCGGTCTACAGTTTCTTTTTTGTTATATCTTTATCTGGTTTGGAATCAGGGTAATACTGTATTCATAGAATAAATTTGATATTATTCCTTCACTTTCTATTTTGTGCAATAGTTGGAAGAGCCTGAGGTAATACAAAAGTAAAAGAGGGACTACTAGGGATGTGGAAGGGGAAAAGAAAAGGAGGAGGAAGGATAAGAAAATAATATAGTGGGTGAATATGATAAACGTGCAGTGTATGCATGTATGGAAATGTCATAATAAAACCCCTTAGTTTGTCCAATTAGTATATGCTGATGATGCCAGGTGTTGTCATGCACACCTTTAATCCCAGTGACTTGGGGTGGAGGGAGGATAGTTACAAGGGCGAGGCCAGAGGCATCCTGCATAAGTTAGACCTTTTCTCAAGATAAAAACAAAATAAGAGGGTCTGGGAGTACAGCTCAGTGGTTGAATGCTTATAAAGTATGTGCAAGGCACTAGGCTCAACGCATCAGTACTGAAAATATACACACATACACACAAGATAAACACACACACACACACACACACTCACACAAATGAAAAGAATATACAATAAGGATAAAAGAAAAAAAAAACAGAAAAAATTTAAGCCTGCCTGGGCTACATAGCGAGTGAGACCTCATCTCAAACACAAATAAATAAATAAATAATAAGATGGTATTACACATTTATTAAAATGGCTAAAATCTAACAACAACAACAGCAACAAGCAATTGCATCAGGAATTTTCACTGACCACTGGTGGAAGGCATGATGTACACAATGGTGCAGCTATTGAAAGAATTTCATCTTAGCTGGGTGCGGTGGCACACGCCTATAATCCCAGCAGCTCTGGAGGTAGAGGCAGCAGGTTTGCAAGTTTGAGACCAGAGGAGGTCTGTGTAACTTAGTGAGACCCTGTCTCAAAAAAGTAAAACAAAAAATGGGCTGGGGTGCAGCTCAGTGGTCCAGCACTTGCAAAGCACGCAGCCGTGAGGCCCTGGGTTCAATCCCCAGTACCACAAAAAAAAAAAAAAAAA
>VMDO01030760.1:0-20894 GCA_007922755.1 Pedetes capensis
GATAGAAACAAAGACCACTACAGGAAAAGTTTCTATCTTAAACAGAAATGGAACCCAAGGACATATAGAAAAATACTATATAGTAAAAGATAGAGAAGACTTGGATGGGAAACTTAGATAGGAAGGGGGGGAGGGGGGAAACATAGAGGAGGGTAAGGGGTAACCTATATGAATAATGCTTATCAACTTGCATATATGATAATTGTCACAACGAAAAGCATGTCAAAATGAATCACATTATGATGTACATTAAAAATTTCTAATTAAAAAAAAAAGATTTGAGGATGAGGAAATAACTCATATCTGACTAATTTCCCTCAGCTAAATCCTTCACAAGTCAAGTTCCAGGGTCAAGAACAAATAAGATTTTTTTTTTATCCCTCCTCAGAGACTCACTTATGTTCAGCAGAGGTTCAGTTTGTAGACCTCATTCCTTGGTTAACTTTGCATAAGAGTTAGTTACGATTAGAATCTCTGCAGGTGCTTGTTTTCCCAGCAAACATGAGAAAGGTCTTTAAATAATCCCAAATGTCCCACAGAATAGCTTCCCATTCACTGATTTTTTTCCATATGTATCTTTGAGTAGCCTAGGTTATAAAGTACCTCAAGTCGTACTTCCTGTATTTCATTCTGTAATGGTTTTTGAAGAAAAGACATGTAAACCAATAATTTCAACACACTATGATAGGAATTGGGCTGGAATTTAGCTCATTTGGTAGTGCACCACTATGTAGTCTCTGAGGTCCTGGATTTGATTCTCCGCACTGCAAAAATGGGAGAAGAACGTGGCACTCCACTCCCAAGGCAATCCTGGAACATTCAGCCATTGAAAGTCCTATGAGGGTCGCGATGAGTTGGACATAACTCCATAGCACGTAACGACAGCAGCAGCAACATGATAGGAATTTATGCAAACGGTAGAATGCAGATCTGTATGCACTAAGAAAGCCTTAATTGTGACAATATTTGCTATTAACTGGATGGCTTATTGTATACCAGATAGTTTATATACACTACCTCACTGAATTCTTATTCTCTTAATATTAATAATTCTATATCAGAGGTAAAAAACTGGAGCTTATAGTAATTATATAACTTATCAAGAATCCTACAAATTATAGACATAGAACTAAGATTGGACTCCAAATTGACAGATATATGGTAATAGAGTATAGAAGAGACTGAGTAGGAGAAACTGGAAGTTATCTGTGTACGAATAAAGTGGACAAGTCAGGAAAGAATGAGAAGAGCAAGAAGAGAACCAGGATGATGATAGGAAGACAGAGCGCCAAGCTTAAATATACATATAACACATATATGTATGTTATGTACCTCAAATGCCACACACACGATTGATTTCTTGTTTACTTCTCTATTTAAAAAGTTCTTTCTATTCCTGGGAATTGTGTAAAGAGCATTAAACTGGGGCTTTATTGGATTTCTAGTCTTGGCTTTTCTATTAATACCTATGAGCTTCCTTTAACAAACCTCTTTGTTATGGAGCTCTTTCATTTCCTAATGACTTAGCACAAGTTATTCTTTATTTCTAAATACTGTAGCCAAAACTTTAAAATAGTGATTACTTGATCTTTTAGAATTTAATATGTTTAATAAGATAAAATGCTGTTGTTTTTGTTTGGTGCTGTTGAATAGGGCCCAATTCATAGTGACCTTATGTATGACAGAATGAAACACTAACTGACCCTGTGCCATGCACACGATCTTTTTATGTTTGAGCCCATTATTGTAGCCACCATGTTCTTCTCATTTTGAGTCATGCTATATCAGCAAATAGAAGGCATAGTGGCTTTAATCCATTCTCACCATTAAAGTCGATCTTCTCTTAGGAGGCAGTTTTTCCCCAGTCATTTCTTGCATGCCTTCCAGCCTGGGATGCTCATTTTCTGGCACTACATTTGACAGTGCTTCTCTGCTAGCCATAAGGATTTCAATGGCTAATAGTTTGGGGAGTGGGCTGGCAAATCCTTCTACCTAATCTTAAACTGGAAGCTCAGCTGAAACCTGTCCACCAGGGGTGGCACTGCTGGTATCTGAAATACTGGTGGCATAGCTTTCAGCATCATAGCAACCCTCAAGCCCCCATACCACAACAAGCTGATAGACAAAATGGTTACTATAAAATAACTGTTATATGTACTATTGTCTTAATCCTATCTCTTCAATATGGAGGACAAAACTACCAATTTTATACTAACTGAATAATTTCCCTAGAAGAATCTATATCTATCTATCTATCTATCTATCTATCTATCTATCTATCTATCTATCTGCACAAATATATATATTCTATGACCATACCACCCTGGCAACTGATCCCATCAGATCTCAGAAACTAAGCACGGTTGGGCCTGGTTAGTACTTGGATGGAAGACCACTTGGGAACCAGTACTGTAGGCTCGAGAGAAGAGCTGGCAGCTCACTCTGGAAACAATCATCCATAGACAACCCTGCCTGCAGCCATACCACTGTGGCACTGATCCCATCAGATCTAAGAAGCTAAGCAGAGTTGGACTTGGTTAGTACTTGTATGGGAGACCACCTGGGAGAACCAGGTGCTTGTAGGCTTGGGAGAAGGACCTGGCAACTCACTCCCATAAAATAATCTGTCTTTGAAAACCCTATGAATAGCAGAGAAGCACTGACAATAGTGCTGGGCATGGCACAGTGTTGGATAGTGTTTCATTCTGTTGTACATAGAGTTGCTATGAATTTCACTCAGCTAACGGCACCTAACAACAGCTGTATATATGTAAGTATATACGTATATAGTATACATAGTATATTAGGTGGTCTCTAGTTGGATGCGACTCATAGTGACCCTCGTAGGGTTTTCAATGGCTGATTGTTTTGGAATTGTATTCTAGGAGTGGATTGTCATATCCTCCTGTATATATAGTATATATAGTACATATATGCAGATACCCACATTTTGTCAGAACAAAGGAGCCACTCTAAGTCTTCCAAGCAGAAGGGCATTATGTATGGAATGATATGCTTTCACAACTGATAGAATATCTCAGGCCATGAAGGTCAGGTAGTCACTGTTAGAAATGATGATTTATAGAAGCTTTCCAGAGACCTTTGGCAAATGGAAGCTCAGGAATAAAAAGGAGCTATAATTACAAACTGCGGTTGCCTGCAGCACCATGTGGGTGATTCCAAGGGGTTCATCCAGACGTCACTATAAACTTCTGCTTGTGCACCTACTCACAATTGTCCCAGAGAATGAAAGCCCTCTTGTTGAGACAAAAGCAGAAAGACATTGTAGGGAAAGAGAATTCCAAGATACTTCTCTTCCAAGTAGAGGAGAATGTAGAAAGTGTGAGTGGTGATGTCAAACTGATACACGATAATCCTCCGGGTTACTGTATGTTGATCAGCTCTTTGATACCTAACAAACATTAATACATGAAGAGGGCCTTACCTTCTAAACTACACACTGGCACTGGAGCGAGTGGCAGGTTTCATCTGCATTTACACAATAAATGCAATGCCCTTGAATCATCCTGAACTCCCTTTCTTCTCTGTGGAAACTGGTCCATGGTGCCAAAAAGGGACAGACTAGACCAGTTGGACTAATTCTGTGAGGTTCATATTGAATTCTTTAATTGGTAATGGAGATCTACAATAAAGTATAAATTCAAACATCTTCATAATAATGCAAAGACATCATTTGCCTTTATCACTCTTATTCCGTCATCAGTGTTCAGTGGAGTCTTCATGACACATGGCACATGATACTGCAATCGACTGAATACATACACAAATAAGAAAGTTCACCTGTTTTCTGTGAAGCCAGACAGTACGCAGATTTGCAAAACTCTAAAGCATTGTCACCTGACTCACTAGTTTTTCTATATGTAGAGAAAGATATAACTCACATAAACAAAAGCTTTTAAAAGTCCTAATAATTTTAAGAATATGAAGATTTTCAAAAACAAGTTTAAGAACTACTGAATTTAAAAAGTGTATCTTTAATTGAATTTGTAATAGTCACATTTTCCTGGCATATATATTCAAACCACAGGTAACCTCCATTCTATTTTACACTAAACTTTTTAAAACCTCATTTGCTAGGGTGCATTGACCATAGCATTTGCAAAATGGTTTCATGAATCATTGTTCAATATAGGTTCACAGGGGAAATCTGAGAGACCAAAAGACCTTTTTGCAGGTGGACTCCATCCACCCCTGAGCCTCCTCTAAGACAATATCTCCAAGGTATGTGATTTAAGGAACAAAAAAGTCCAAACGAGATAGCCCCAGTTTTTGAAGATAGAGATACAGACTATAATTTAAGTTTTGACTAACTCTGTATTTTATGCTCTAATTTATCAAAAACTTTAGTTTTTGGACTAAGAGTTACTATTTTTTTGGGCATGTTCAGGTTTTTTTTTCTTTACTTATTCCTGACATCAGAGGTTGGTTGCCTTTCTGGAGTGAGAGTATAAAGTGCAGATGAAAGGCAGGAAGCAAAATTGAAAGGCAGAATTTGGCAGTAAGAACGACAATATCAAATTAGGAAAGTACATAAAAGTAAGATAAGATTTGAGTATGAGAAATGAGTTTACTCAACTGAGTTTATCCAAGCATAAAAAATATCTGGTAGGATTTTTTTCTTACATAAATTGGTCATCTAAAATGATCACAAATTCTGGAATAAGAATTCTGTAAAATCCCCTTTACATTAAACACATTTACATACATTTATATTTTGGAGTTCTGATATTAATATTCAATTCTACTTATCAATGACAGTCCTTAATCTTGGTGTGAAAAATAGTAGTTTCTGAATTCAACCAGGAATATTTTCTTTCTAAGTTTTAGAAGATGTCCTTTCACTCTAGTCTCTTGCTACTTTGTGCTGAGAAGGTATGTATTTCATGACTATTAGTGTATTTGGAAGATTATTCTCAGTTATGTTAATGCAATAGTCAAAGTTTATTAAAATATAAATCATTTTTGTTTGACTTTCTCCAATGCACTCTGAAAAAAAAGCTAGGCATTATTAATTTATCAACCCAAGCATTGCTTCTAGGTTTCTAATCCTGAGTCTGATTCTCTGTCTTTCTCTAACTTCCTGTGTCCCTCTGTAGTTCTTTTCTTAAAGAGTGGGAATACCATGCTCTTCTCCTTTAGTCAGTACTTCCTCTTTTTGGAGTAGTGTAAAGAAATCGATTTTCTGTTTGGTAGAAATATACATTATATCACACATCCTGGGGAAAATGATTAAACATCTCAGCTGGTTTCTATGGATCAAACATTCAACTACTTATTTATTTTAATCTCATTATTGAAGTGTTATGGTTTGAATGGGGAATGTCTTACACAGGCTCATGTTTAAATGCTAAGACCTTAGTTTGTTGTTATTGTTAGGTGCTGTCCAGTTATATCTGACTCATAGTGACCCTCATAGGATTTTCAATGGCTGATTGTTTCAGGATTGTTTTGGGAGTGGATTGCCACACCCTTCTCCCATTTTTTCCATGCTGGGGATTGAATTTTGGCCTTCAAGAAGTATGGAGTAGTACACTATCAACTGAGCTAAACTCCATTTGAGAGGCTTTGGAACCTTTAGGAAGTGAGACCTCACTAGCAGAAGTATGTTACTAGCGCCTGGTCTTTGAAGTTTTACCCAGCCCTGAGTTCCAGCCTCATTCTCTGCTTCCTGGTCCATGTGAAGTGAATAGCTGTCCTCCCATATGCAGTTCCACTGCCTGCTCCACCATGCCTTGCCCATCAACAGTGAAAACAGAGTTATTTTTTTAAAAATAATACTTCATCCCATGTATCTGCTCATAGCAAAGGCTGCATGATGTGAATTAAGTATTAATTAGAAACTCATGGTATTCTTTGTTGTTATTAGGTGCTGTCAAGTCAGATATAACCCATACTGACCCTGTGTACAACAGAAAAAAACACTACCTCTCAATGTTCCATGCACACAATCTTTTTTATGTTTGAGCCATTGCTGCAACTACTATATTTCTTCTCAATTTGAGTCATGCCACATCAGCAAAAGGAGGTTCCAGAAGCTTTACTCCATTCCCATCATTCAGGTTGACTCTACTTTGGAGAAGCAATTCTTCCCCAGTTGTTTCTTGAATGCCTTCCAGCCTCAGGGGGGCTCATTTCCCAGCACTATATTTGCCAGTGCTTCTCTGCTATTCATATGATTTTCAATAGCTTTGGGAGTGGGCTGCCAGATCCTTCTCCCTAAGCTGTTTTAGTCTGGAAATTCAGCTGAAACCTGTCCACCTTGGGTGACTCTGCTGGTATCTGAAATACTGATGAGATAGCTTTCGGCATCATAGCAATATACAGGCCACTGAATTGCCATTAATCCCTCTCAAAATACTCCCTCTGGCTTGGAATACACTTATCCCACCAGTTTTTGTCATTTTGTAAAGCAGTTCTAAAAGTCCCTTTGTGAATGTCTTTAGTTGCACTTCTATGGGTGCCTCGATGTCCTGAACTGATTCAAAACATTTACCTTTTATAGTAATTTTGACTTTAGGGAAGAGCCAGAAGTTGCAAGGTGCCAGAACTGGTGAATGGTGAATAAAGTGAATGAGGACACATCGTAATGTTTTTACTTGACAGAAATTGGCACACAAGAAGCAGTGTGTGACATGGAGCACTGTCATGATGGAGGATGAAACTGTTTGCCTATTTCTCAGGGTATTCTTCTCTCAACCATAGCTCACACTCAATTGACTGCACTGAACATGTTGAAACTTGCCACACCAGTACCAGGGTTTGATCCACTGCCTCCCCTGCAGAAGATCCCGGCCTTTCCATTGGGTGGCACTTGACAACAACATTCACCAGATGTTTTGATCACAACTGAAGCTTCAATAAATCAAAGTAATGTCATCCTTTATGGAGAATATGGTTTGGCTTAAAAGAAAAGGCCAAAAAGTGCTCCAGTTTAAAGATTTTGTATCTGTGAGAAAAAAGATTTTCTTACTTCAAAATTCCTGGTAGGTGTAGAGTATATGTAAGCTTGACTAAGTCAATAAAAATGCCATGTGGGCATAGCTATCTCAAAAGTCTCAGATACTAAAAGAGCCTTTTAAAACTAAATTCTGGTTTATTCACATCCGTATCAGAAAAGTAGATGTAACTGTAAATAAATTCCAACTTTTAGCCAAATCAAGTAAACTTGGAATTAACTATTGACTTGAAGACATTGAAGCTGTTGTGTCTTGATATAACTAATATTTTCCCCAAGATATCAAACCAGGTCATTATACAGTAGTAAAATTTAAATAATAGATGATATAATTCAGCTTTACTTGACTACTGATTTTATTTTCTTAAATAAGATATATTTTAATAAAATTTGTTAAAATTGATATATTTTATTTCCTTTAATTGCATTTATTTAAATGGCATTCCATGATCATGATATGATTAATTTTGCAAACATATTTGATGTGACTGGCCTTCCCTATTTTTATAGTACATTTATCTACACAAGACATATGTGTAGAATTTTCTAATATTCCCAAAGGGTATTGGAGTTTCAGTGGAGTTTCACTCTTTCAGTAATATAGAAGAGAAAGTTGAGATTCTTTCTGTTATGGACAATAATTTCTGAATGTTTTGCTTTGGTTATTTCAATGTCAATATTTTATGGCACTTTCTAGAGAAACTTTAATTCTTGAATTTTGGAAGGCTGTTTTTTTTATCTTATTCCTTTAATAATAGTAGACAATATCTGGTGATCAAAAAATGCCTAGAATACATGAATGAAGGAATAGTACAGTAAATATTAAACTTCATATTCAAGAAATAAGACAAATTCATTTGTTATTCAACAACAAATGAATAAGCAACCCATTCAATGTGTGCTCTGAAATTGTTTATTCATCATTCTATTGTTTCTAACTGAGCTAGGGTTTAGCTCGGTTGGTACAGAGATTTCTCTGTGTGTTCTGAGGCCCTGGGTTTGATCCCCAGCACCGCAAAAATGGGAGAAGGACCTGGCAGCTCACTCTCAAAACATTCCTGAAACAAGCAGCCATTGAAAACTCTATGAATAGTAGAGAAACACTGACATAGTGCTGGGTATGGCCTAGTGTCAGAGTGTTTCATTCTGTTATACATAGGGTCTCTAAGAGTCAGAACTGACTTGACTGCACCTAACAACAACAACAACAACAACATTTCTGTTTATTTTTATTGGAAAATTTTAATTGGAAATTTTTTTAATTGGAAAATTTTAATGTACAGCTTAATATGTTTCATTCTGTCATGCATTTCATTGTGACATTTCCATATATGTGTTTCATTGTACATTGCACAGATAACTTCTGCCTTACCCTCTTGTACCCCTCCTTCCCACTTTCCCTCCATACTAAAGGCATCTCTTCTACTTTTATGTCTTTTTATGGGAATATTTTTCTGTATACCCTTGCATCCCAATTATGATTTAAATCCACACTTTTTTCTGTAGTGTGGTTTTTCTTATTCATTTGTTGTTGAATAACAAATGAATTTGTCTTATTTCTTGAATATGAAGTTTAATATGTACTGTACTATTCCTTCATTTATGTACTCTTGGCATTTTTTGATCACCAGATATTGTCTACTATTATTAAAGGAATAAGATTAAAAAATCAGCTTTCCAAAACTCAAGAATTATGTTCTTTCTCTAGAAAGTGTCATAAAACAATGACATTTTCTGATCTATTTTTTACATTGTCAGCAGTATTACATGAATAATCTAGCCCATTTGTATTATTACCATCCTTTGGTATTGTTGGTATTATTATAATTATTTCTGAACTATTAAAGTTGGGGTGTTTACTTTGAGGTTGATGACTCCTCGCTCCTCCTTGTCCCTCCTCCCCCTCCTGTCTTCTCCCATCATCACTTCCTTTTGCTAGATCCTTCCCTCCTTCTTTCCATTCCTTGAATTGTCCCTTCTCCACTGTTTACATTAGCTTTTTATTATGTTCCAATTTCTGTATAGAATTTTTTCCTTCTTTTAAATTTGATTCAGCTCCCACATATGAGTGAGAACATGTGGTATTTCTCCTTTTGGGTTCCTTCACTTAAGATAATTTTCTCCAATTCCATCCATTTTGCTGCAAATGACATTATTTCATTTTCTTTGATTGCTGAGTAGTATTCCCTTGTGTATATGTACCATAATTTTTTTATCCATTCTTCTGTTGACAGGCACTTTGGTTGATTCTATATCCTTGCTATTGTGAAAAGTGCTGCAATGAACATGGAGATGCAGGTGTATCTGTGCTATGATGACTCATCTAACGTTGGGTAAATTCCTAATTATGTTATAGCTGGGTCATGTGGTAGATCTATTTTTAGTTTTCTAAGGTACCTCAATTTTTTTTTTTTTTTCGGTTCTGGGGTTGAACCCAGGGCCTCGCACTTGCATGCTCTGCAAGTGCTGAACCAGTGAGCTGCACCAGTGAGCTGCACCCCCAGCCCATTTTTTTTTTATTTTTTGAGACAGTGTCTTTCTAAGTCATGCAAACTGCCTCTGGTCTTGAACTTGTGATCCTCCTGCCTCTGCCTCCCGAGCCGCTGGTATTACAGGCATGTGCCACCATGCCTGGTTTGAGCTACCTCCATATTGATTTCCAAAGTGGTTGAATCAATTTACAGCTCCATCAGCAGTGTAAGAGGGTTCCCTTTTCTCCACAGCCTCGTCAGCATTTGCTGTTATTTGTTTTATAGATCTTGGCTGTTCTTACTGGAGTAAGGTGGAATCTCAGTGAACAACATTATTTCTAACACAATATTTCAAACAGAAAATTTGCCAGGTATAGAATTTTCCCAGTTACCTTCCTAATTGTCCAGTGCATATAGCAACTTTTTGTTTCCCTCAATATATCTCTAAATAAATGATTCTAAGCTTTTGATTTTTCTCCAACCCATACAATTTCCAGTTGTTAACTAACTAAAGTAAGATGTGCATATTCTTGAACTCCAACTCTTCCCTGTTAATCGTTTGACTTAGCCTTTGTGTTTTTGGAAATCTGAGACAGCAATTCTGATATTAAGGAAGCCTAACGGAAGTTATATTAGGACATAAGAAGCAGCAAGTTATAAGCCAAGTTTGGAGACTGGTCTCTCATTTGCTTTGCTTTGGAAAACCTCTTGAAGTCATAGGGTGGCAAGAGAACTATTTATATCTACTCGATTTATTATTATTAGGTGCCCTTGAGTGAAGTCCTATTCATAAGGACAACAGAATGAAGCACCACCCAGTACTGTGCCATGCCCGGCACTATTGTTAGTGCTTCTCTGCTATTCATGGGGTTTTTGATGGCTGGTTGTTTCCAGAGTGGGATGGCAAGTCCTTCTCCCAAATTTACAGAACCTGGTATTTCAAGGCAGTCTCCCACCCAAGGACTAACCAGGCCCAGCCCTGCTTAGCTTCAGAGATCAGATGGGATCTGATTCCAGAGTGGTATGGTTTGTAGCATCATGGAATTACCCCTGGTTACTAGTTTTCTAAGCTAATGTATAAATTTGCTTAACAAAGATGATTTTAGTAGAATGAGGCCATGAACCTCTATCTCCCACCTATTTCTGCTCACAGTGAAGAAAACAAACCAAAGCAAAACATATAGAATTTGACATGACTAAATATTATTTTAATTGCAGCTAGAACAAACTCATTTTTTCTTTTTAATGATACTCAAGTTCATATCAGAAAAATGTTTCATGTACTAAAAGTTTATTTTAATTATATAATATATAACATAACTAAGGGAAAGAAACCATCATTTTGTGATTGGTGACTGATATGGTCTGAACTGTATCCTCTCAAAATTCGTATGTTGAAGTTCTAACAGTACCTCAGAAAGAGACTGTACTTGGATTTAGAGTCTATAAAGAACCAATTAACTTAAACAAGGTCATTAAGGGTGAGCTCTACTCCAATATTAGTGGTATGAATATAAAAAGAGGAAATTTGCACACAGAGAGTTACAGAGGGGAGACAGTAAAGCTGCAGGGAGAAAATGGGCATCTACAAGTCAAGAAGAGAAGTCACTAAGAAGAAACCAACCCTGCCAATACTTAGCTTCCAGAACTATCAGAAAATAAATTTCAGTTCTTTAAGCCATTCAGTCTGTGGTACTTTGTAATGTCAATCCTAGCAAGTGAATACAGTGATTTCAATGGTTACCCCATACCCAGGGTAGACCAAAACTATGTCCATGATCAGACACCCTGCTCCCAGCTCTTCCAGTTACTAGTACTTTAGCTAAGTGAACATACCTGAGTTGGTTTTCTTCCTTGTAAACTAAAAATAGTATCTACTAGCTACCTCATAGTTTGGCTCTAAATGCATGGCATCATAATTCATGTAAAAATATATGTACCTCTGGGTATGATGTGCACACCTATAATCCTAGCAACTTGAGAGGCAAAAGCAGGAGGATCACAAATTAGAGGCCAAAGGCAGCCTGCATAACTTAGCAAGACTTGTCTCAAGACAAAAAAAATAAAATAAAATAAAATAAAAAGGGGCTAGGATATAGGTGAGTGGTAGGTCACTTATAAAATTATCCTTGAGGCCCTGGGTTCAGCACTCCCATACTGCCAAAAAAAAAAAAAAAATCCACATAATATGCAAAGTGTTATCTAAAGCTAATAGAATATTAATATTCTCACACATGTTTAACATATTCTGGTCATTGTGTGACACAGACAAAGATGATTTTGTTTTCTTGCTTCTCTCACATACTTGTGTTTTGATTGGGGCACTGAATCCGCTTATAAATACCTAGACTATTCAAGAGCTTTTCTTCCTCCAGAAGTTGCTTCTTCTTGTTAGGTGCCACTGAGCCAGATCTGACTCATAACGACCCTATGTACACAGAATGAAACCCTACCCAACACTGTGCCATGCCTGTCACTATTGTGCTTCTCTGCTATTCATAGGATTTTCAGTGGCAGACTCTTTCAGGAGTAGATTTCCAGGTCCTTTTCCCTAGTCTGCAGCACCTGGTATTTCCAAGCAGTCTCCCATCCAAGGACTAACCAGGCCCACCCCGCTTACCTCCCAAGATCAGGCAGGGTCAGATACTATGGTGCTATGGTTGCAGCCTCCTGAAAATGGTTTTCCACAATCCTCCCCTACACACATCTGTCTCTTAGTCCTCTCTTAGACCAGTCCTCTTAGACCAGTGGTCCCCAACTATTTTGGCACCAGGGGTCAGTTTTGTGGAAAACAATTTTTCCATGGACAGGAGCAAGGTGAGTTTCAGATGAGAGTTACATTTATTGTGTAAATACAGATGAAGCTTCACTCACTAACCTACCACTCACACCAATGATCTGTAATTTGGGATTGGGGACCCCTATTATAGACAAAGACTCTTCAACATCCTTCTTTGATTCTACATTTGCCTTCCTTGTATTGAGTAGTTCTTCAAAACTTTCCTTATCCAAGTGATAGTAGGGCATGGGGTGGGGGCATGAGGTGGGAGGCAGAATTCAGCAGGACTAGGGCTAGAACTTGTGGGTTTCAGGGGTGGCATCAACATCCTTACCCATAGGCTCAAGGAGTTAATGCAGGAACAATTGGCTAGGCTGGGAGAATAGCCAGCTACTCAGATAGGTTTTTGTCCAGAAATTCTAAACCACATTTATCTTTCTCTCTTCAAAAAGTCAACAAAGTAGATCCGGTTTGATTTTCAGTAATCTATTTTGCTGTTGTCTTAAAGATTAGGAATAAAAATATTTTCCTCTCTTAATCTCAATCTGATGCTGAAGGGCATTGTGTTACTCAGTTTTGCACCACTGTGACAAATACCTGAGAAAATCAACTTAAAGGAAGAAAGATTTATTTTAGTTTCAGAAGTTTTCGTCCTTAATCACTTGGCTCTGTTGCTTCTGACCTGTGTGTGGTGAGGCAGAATAGGATGGGGGGAAGCATGTGGTGGAGAAAAGCAGCTAATCTTATGGTGGACAGGAGGCAGAGAGACAGAGAAAAGATCCAGGGACAAGATATACCCTTCAAAGGTGTACCCCAGGGACCTATTCCAACGGGGCCCCACATCCTAATAAACTATTCACCATGAATTAATCCATTGATGAACTTGGTCCTCTTGTGATCCAGTTATCTCTCGAAAGCTCTTTAGCTGGTTATCAAGCCTTCAACACAAAAGGCTTCAGCAGGCATTTTTACCTTCAAACCATAACAAGCACCAAATTATTTCCCAGGTGTGGTTGGACTACACTCCTACGGACCTTTCATATTTTTCTAATGTATAAGTTCTCTTTCTTCTAGAAGCTATACATTTTAAAGCCAACTGAAGTCAGATGACCCTGGAGGCTGAGGATGAAAATTGTGAGTTCTAAGCCACAGACAGCCTACGTAATTTAGCAGGACTCTGTCTCAAAATTAAAAAAAATAAAAATGGGTTGGGCATGCAGCCCTATGGTAGAGTGCTTGCAAAGTATGTATGAGGCCCTGGGTTCAACCTCTAAGTACTGCAAAAAATAATAAAATAAAATAGTAAAGCCAACTAACCCTCAGTAATAATAATAACATAATAAAACATACATTTGCTTCTAGTAAAGCATAGTTTTACAAAGACCTCAAGTGGCTTTTAAATGTGATTGTGAAACTTTTTTCTTTGTTTATATTTATTCAGTCTACTTCACAATCCCATGTGACCAACTGTACTGTGGTTATGGAAAATTCTAGCTGTTCTAAGGGTGAGAAAAAGTCTTATTATCTGACCCTACAAATGTCACCAGTTTACTTTACTAAATCCCTGACCTTATTTGCCTTCTGTCTCTGCCAATCAATTAGATTTGATCTAAGGATATTATGTACTTTCTAACATTTACTATCAAATCATTGAAACAACAAAGAAAACTAAATGTAAAGTTCCAGATTTTATTGACAATGGATTTTATTTCCTTTAATGAATTATTTCTTTTTTATATTTTTTCAAATTTTTTCTTGTTTCATTGTAATATTTTAGTTCTCTATAATAGTTATAGAAATAATCATTACCATATTTGTGACCTATATCATTATTTTGCACTATTGACATTGACCTCATAATGCATATAAAATAACCTTTTTCATATTTTTTACTTATAGGAAGTCCTTCCCTCATCATGAACATTTTTGCTTCAGCTTTTCACTTCCAATTTCATTCATACATTTATTAAACAATTTTTGTTACAATTTTGTTGTTTGTTTTGTTTTGGTCTCATTAGATAGCCAAGCTGGCCTGGAATTCATTATGTAGCCCAGGTTGTCCTAGAGATCATCATCCTCCTGCCTCAGCTTCCCAAGTACTGGGATTACAGGCATGAGCCACTATGTCTGGGTATAATTATTATATGAAATATTATTACCCATAATCCAGTCTTAATAATTCTTAACAGATAAATTTGAGAACTTAATGGAAGTCATGGAACTACCCAGATTATAAATGCACAGATGGTTTTTGTTGGTAGGTGCCATTGAGCCAGGTCTGACTCATAGCAGCCCTCATAGGGTTTTCAATGGCAGATTATTTAAAGCTTGCTTTGGGAGTGGATTGTCATATCCATCACCCATTTTTGTGGTGCTGGGCATTGAACCTGGGTCCTCAGAGAGTGCAGAGCAGTAGTCTACCAACTGAGCTAAACCCCAGCCCTTGCACAGATGGAAATATCTGCATGACTCCCAGGTTGTGAACATTTGTCCTTTATAATATCACTGTCAACTATCCAGAGCCATAAAGGCCATTCTAATTTTCTAAGAGCAGTTGTAATGACAATGTAACCACCTCCAAGTGATAAAGCAGCTTTGAAATTTAATGAAGATGATCAAAATCATTTACTAAGCACCAAGAATTGTCTCATGTGTATGTGAAATAATGCAGGAAATAAGTTAATAGCTAAAATACTAAGCACCTGGTAAGTGAAAAGTCCCATATGGTGCTCTATGTGTGTTCTAATATGTGTGCTAATGAAATTCATTTTCTTGAACTAATAGGAAATGTTCTAAAGTTATTAAGAAGCAGTAGAAAACAGTAGAGATATGAGGGTCAAATCAAGTTTAATGGTCACCAATGTGCAATAGGAAGTCACAGAAAAAAAGAGAGGTCTATTGAGGGTAGGAATTTTAGAAATACGGTAGTCCCCAGAATAGAAAGTATTCTCTGAAAATATCTATTAATTGAAGAAAATGTATTCTATGCTCTTTGAATTCTAATCATAGGACAATAAGAGTCAAAGGCAAGTTTTCAAGCCAGAGATAATATAATTAGACTGACTATAGTTTGGAAATGCATAGAATAATGGTATATTAGCAGCTAGAAGACCATTTAAACTAACAGAAAACATCCTAGGTGAAGGTAATGAAAGCCTAAAATAGAATAAAGCAATTAGGAATGAAATAAATGAAAACAGAGGGATACGCAAAAAATAAGTAGTAGATCTTGGGAACTAATTGAATGTAAAGACAAAAAAAAAGTGAGTTTATGAAAAATTAACATTTTGAACTTATACATCTATGAAAATACTCCCACACATTGTCAAATTAAAGAAAATATGAAGGGAAACATGATAAATAGGTTTATTCCTATCAAATGGCTTGTCCAACCAGGACAGATATTCTCAATACATACGGACTTCAGGGAATCTGCACAAATCTTCAGAAATTATAGGCAACATTTGTATGTGTGCATGCATATATGTGTGTGAGCATGCATTGCTAGAGAGATGGTCCATAGGTTTCATCAGATTTTTAAAGCAAACATGCTCTGCCAGGCGCGGAGGTGCACGCCTGGAATCCCAGCGGCTTGGGAGGCAGAGGCAGGAGGATTGCAAGTTAGAGACCAGTGGCAGTCTGCGTAATTTAGCAAGACCCTGTCTCAAAAAGTAAAAGAATTGGCTAGGGGTACAGCTCACTGGTTCAGCACTTGCAGAGCATGCAAGCACGAGGCCCTAGGTTCAACACCCAGTACTGGAAAAAAAAAAAAAAAAAAAAAAAAAAAAAAAAAAGCAAACACGCTCGATACCTGCAAAATGATTATGAACCAGCCAATGGATGTGCAGTGAGTGATGTCAGGCATAGGTCTGGCCCAACCTTACTAAAGAAGTGAGCCCTTATCTTTGCTCAACTGTTTTTTTTTTTTTTTTTTTTTTTAAGGTACTGGAGGTTGAACCCAAGGCCTCGTGCTTGCATACTCTGTAAGTGCTGGACCACTGAGCTGCACCCTCAGTCCATTTTTTTATTTTTATTTTTTTTTTTACTTTTTGAGACAGGGTCTTGCTAAGTTACACAGACTGCACTGGTCTCGAACTTGAGATCCTCCTGTCTCCACCTCCCAAGCCTCTGAGATTACAGGCATGCGCCACTGCGCCCAGTTTGCTCAACTCTTTTAATACACATTTATTTACTGGTTCAAAGTAAGGCCCATAGCCTTTGCTAAAGTGAACTTGATAATGGACAGATTCAAAACTGAGCTACAATGTGTATACTGAATCTTCATTTAGTAAGTTGAAAGCTCTTAAAGATCAGAATTAAAAATTATGAAGATTGGTAATGGACGGAGGTAGAGGCCATGTTATTGTTTTATGCTAAATTGGGTGAGAGAGTATAAAAAGACTGTGAGAGGACAGAGGTTCCAGGAACAAACTCTTTCTTATTCTATTGCATTTCATTTATATGTCACAGTAGGATGGTGGTGCTTCCATGTCTGGATCATGAAACTATTAGGAATTATGAACAATATACTTCTCTCACCTCTCCCAACTTGTCACAATAATAAAAAAGAAAAATACTCCAAACTGAATGGGATCCAGCTGTCTGTATAGCCAAAATTAAGAGCTCCTTCCCTTGGTAATCTTATCTAATTCCAATGTTTAAATACCATCTGTACACTAATTACACCCACATTTGTTTTCAGTGTAGGTGTGTTTCTTGAATTCCAGACTCATATTAAAAACTGCCTACTTTATATTTTCATCTATGGGTCCAATATATCCAAAATGGATTTCTTGACTTCTTTCCTTCCACCTACATCTGTTTGTTCCTTAGTCTTCTCTATGTAATTGACAGCACTATCCATCCAGTCAGCGCAAAAATGTACAAGGTTTCCTTTATCCTGACTTCTCCTGAATCTGTTAACAAATTCTATCAGACTAACATCCAGAACATATCTCAAATCAGTTTTACCTTTTCCACTACCAGTCTGATCAAAGGCTTTATCACTTTTCCAGTGGAGCACTATCAAAGCTCCTAACTGGTATTCTTGTTCTCATTCTTTCCTCTTGTTCTCCATTTTTACATAGCCTCCAGGTTGATCTTTAAAAACATGTAACATTGATCCAACTATTCTATTCCTGAGTATATACCCCCAAAAAGATAAGTCATCATACCAAAGGTACACCTGCACTTCCATGTTTACTGGAACAGCCTTCAGATTTGCAAGGATATGAAAATCAGCCCAGATGCCCACCAACAGATGATTGGATTAAAAATGTCATATATATATATATATATATATATATATATATATATATATATACATATATATATATATATAATCTCCACACATTCAATGGAGTATTATTCAACAGTAAAGAAAAATGAAATTATGTCATTTGTGCAAAACAGATGGAAGTGGAGATCATTATTTTAAGCGAAATAACCCAGACTCAGAGAAATACTTCATGTCTTCACTCATATGTGAGAACTGTATCTACCTTAAAGGGGAAAAAACAATTGTATCTATCTAAGATTGGAAAATACAAAAGGACCAAGGAGGAATGGAGGAGGGACTAGTAGGAGGGGAGGGAGATGGGAAAATCTGGAGGAGGATGGAAGAGCAACATAGAGGTGAAAAGAAGGAGAGAACAAGTGCAGAATACAGAATGAAATTTTATGAAATTCCCGTAATGAATCTCACTATGTTGTGTACAATTTAAAAAATCATACTGTACCTAATAAATATGTTTAATTATTGTTACATGTTAATCAAAAGAATTTTGGAAAATGTTTAAGGAGATGGAAGTGTTAACAATCCTGATTTGACTATTGCACACTATATCTATGAACTATGAATTTATTAATCTGTAATAAAATATGTACAATCAAAATACTAATTGATTAAAAAAACCCCATGTCACTAGTTCAACTCTTCAATATATTCTATTTCTTAAAATGAAATCAAAGCTCCTGATGTTGGCCTGAATGGCTGTGATCTGTTCCTGTCTGCTTCTCTGATATTGCCTTACACTCTTTTCTCACCCTTGCTCCTTCTATCTCAGCCACATGCTGGCCTTTTCTCTGTTTACTGAACAAGATAAGTCATTTCCATATTATGATCTTTCAATCTGCTCTTACCGCTACGTGGAATTCTTTTTCACTGTCTTTTCACAAGGCTGGCTCCTTGTATTCAGGTTCCAGGTGCTTCCTAAGTGAAGCCTTCTCTAGTTGCCTCAGCCTATGTGTTGCCCTCTGCTTATTCTTTCTTATAATGCTTTTTTTCCCTTTCCAGGATTTTACAATCTGTTAAGACTTTCATCTATTTCTTTTTTGTTTATCTCCCTATAAATTAAAATGTAAGCTCCTAAAGGACAAGAATATGGCTCACTTTTTAAAAGACTATTTGTTGTTCCTGAGATGGTATTGAGTATGTAATTGTTGTTGTTGTTAGGTGCTATCAAGTTCGTGTCCAACTCAGTGACCCTGCATACAACAGGTGAAACACTATTGTCAGTGCTTCTCTGCTACTCATAGGGTTTTCAATGGCTGATTGTGTACTGGGGGGAGTAGGTTGCTGGGTCCTTCTCCCAGTGAGTATGTAACAGGCATTTGATAAATATATGATCAATTGATGAAGGAAGTCTTCAAAATTAGCCACTTTATTCATTATATTTTTTCCCTTTTTTGGTACATGTCGGTGGGGTACAGAGTTATACAGCATTTGCTTTTTCCATTATGCAACTATTATATCACTTTTCGTTATACTTTCATCAACTTACAAAGTTTATGGAAAGTTTTGACTAATATGAAGTAAAATTTATATGCACATATGGGTTGTACTCTCCTATTTTTCCCATGTAATCATGAAATTAGATCATTTACATTGAGATTGTCCTTTACATTGGTTATCTTTTCACATTGTTTCTCCTTCCCTTCCCATCTTCCACAATCTTTGATTTCCTTTGCTAGTCTCCTCCCTCCTTCTTTCTACTTTTTATATTTTGCCTTCTTTGCTAAGTTTAAATGTGCATTTTTATATGTCTACTTATGTATAGTTTTTTAAATTCCTTTAAGTAAGATTCTGCTTCCTCCTATGAGTGAAAACAAAAGGCATATCTCTTTTTGAACCTCCGTTGGGTCACTTAAGATGATATTCTCTTGTTCCAGCCATTTTGCCGCAAATGACATTATTTCATTCTTTTTATTGCTGAATAATCTTCCATTGTGTATATGTACCATAATTTTTAATCCATTCTTCTGTTGATGAGCATCTTAGTTGGTTCCATATCCTTACTATTATGAAGAGTGCTACACTTAATATGGAGATGCAGGTATCTCTGTGGTATGATGACTTGTCTCCTTTTGGGTATATTTCCAGGAGTGGTAGAGCTGTGTCATATGGCAGTTCTATTTTTAGTTTTCTGAGGTACCTCCATATTGACTTCCAAAATGGTTGAATGAATTTACAGTCCCATCAACAGTGTAAGAGGGTTCCTTTTTTCTCCACATCTTCACCAGCATTTGTCATTACTTGTTTTGTTGATCTTGGCCATTCTTACTGGAGTTAGGTGGAACCTCAGAGTTTTTTGATTTGCATTTCCCTAATGCCTAGGGATGGGGCTAGGATTTAGCTCAGTTGGTAGAACACTGCTCTGCAGTCTCTGAGGTCCCGAGTTTGATTCCCAGCACCGCAAAAGTGGGAGAAGGATGTGGCAAGCCACTCCTAAGGCAATCCCGAAACAATCTGCCATTGAAAACCCTATGAGGGTCGCTATGATTCACACATGACTCGATAGCACCTAACAACAACAACAAATGCCTAGGGATAGTGACCATTTTTTCATGTTTTTCTTAGCCATATTATCTTTTTCATTTGAGAATTCTCTGTTCATTTCCTTTGCCCAATTGTGCATTGGGTTATTTGTTGTCTTGGGATTTGCTTTCTTTAGTTCTTTGTAAATTCTAGAAATTAGTCCTCAGTCTGAGAAGTTTCAATTTTTCCTTGTTTAATATGATATTGGTTGTTGTGGTTGTTAGGTGCCGTCAAGTTGAGTCTGACTCATAGCGACCCTGTGTACAGCAGATCAAAACACTTGCCGATTCTGTGCCAGGCAAATGATCTTATTTATGTTTAAGCCCATTGTTGCAGACACTGTGTCAATCCATCTGGTGGAGAGTTTTCCTCTTTTGCGTTGACCTGCCACTCTTCCAAACATGATGTCCTTCTCCAGGGATTGATCTCTCCTGACTATGTGTCTGAAATATGTAAGACGCAGTCTGGCCATTCTTACTTCCAAGGAGGACTCTGGTTACACTTCTTCTAGGACACATCTGTTGGTTCTTTTTTTTTTTTTTTTGGCGGTCTGTGGTATATTCAATAGACGTCTCCAGCACCACAATTCAAAAGCATCAATTCTTTTTCTGTCTCTCTTGTTCAATGTCCAGCTTTCACAACCATATGATGCGACTGAAAATACCATGGCATGAGTCAGGCGCACCTTCGTCTTCAATGTGACATCTTTGCTTTTCAATACTCTAAAGAGATCTTTTGCCACAGCTTTTCCTAGAGCAATGCGTCTTTGGATTTCTTGACTGCTGCTTCCATGGGTGTTGATTATAGAGCCAAGCAAAGTAAAATCTTGGACAACCTCAATCTTTTCTCCAT
>VMDO01030761.1:0-20892 GCA_007922755.1 Pedetes capensis
TCCATTTCTTGTGCTCTGCAAACTTTGGCATAATATGAAAAACAAAAATAAAAACAAATCAAAGCAAAAACAACAGGGTTTGGGATATGTAACTTAAAAAAAATCACTGGAAGGGACATCCAATGATAAGAAGAGACTGGCAAGTCCATCTCTCCTTTGCCTTCCAATTACCAAATTAAAGGTCACTTTACTCATTACTTTGATCTATTTCCATTCTAAAGGTATCCTTTTTATTTTCTTCCTTTGTATTCTTCCCTAGATGAAAGAACCATAGAAGTGAGAAAGCAAGGAAACAGCAAATCTGAGATCCACATCAGAAAAGTTGTTGTTAGGTGCTATAGAGTTGGGTCCAATTTATAGTGACCATCATAAGAGTCTTCAATAGCTGATTGTTTTGGGATTGCTTTGGGAGTAGACTGCCACATCCTTCTCCTATTTTTTGCGGTGCTGGGGATCAAACCTGGGTCCTCAGAGAGTGCAGAATAGCACTCTACCAACTGAGCTAAACTGTAACCCACATCAGAAATAAAGACTGCAAAATAAAAAAAAAATCTTTAAAGAAATAAATTTGAGAAAGGGACAACATACCACAAAAAAACTAGAGGAGGAATAACTGAAATGACTTCTAGAAATGAGAAATGCAATCACTAAAACTGAAAGAATTACATATATGTGAAGAGAGAATTGATGATTTGGAAGATATAGCTCAGGAAACTTCCCAGGATGAAACTCAAAGAGATTAAGACCTGGAAAATATGCACAAAAAATAAAGAGGCATTTAGAAAAACATGAAATGGTGTGACATGCACTTAATAGAGTTCCAGAAAAAGAAATTAGAGAGAACATGGAAAAAAGTGACTGTCAAAGTTGCAATCAATAAGGACTTTCCAGGATGGCTGAAAGACGTGAACTCTCAGTTACAGGAAAAACTAAAGATCAGAATCCAAAAAAATAAAAATAAATTTTAGCCACAAAAGTTCACAATGAAAACTTAAATATGTGTAGCAATGAGCCACCACCAACATTACAGAGAAACATACTTAAAGATAAGTCAAATGAACAAAAACAAGTGAGGCTGAAACTCTTGTACATACATTGCCATTGTGAATGTAAAGCAGTATACCTGCTCTGGAAAATCACTTAGCAGTTTCTTGTTAAACATACATTTATTATACAACCCAGATATCCCATTCCTGGGTGTTCACCTTACAGAAGTGAAAACTTACATGTTCACAAACCTGCATTCATACATTTGTGATAGCATTACCTGTAACTTCCCCAAACTGGAAACAACACAAACGTCCTTCAGTGAGTGAATGCATAAAAAGACTGCACTATACCATAAAGAGCTGGGATTTAGCTCAGTTGGTAGAGCATTGCACTGCAGTCTCTGAGCTCCTGAGTTCAATTCCCAGCACCGCAAAAATAGAAGGACCTGGCAATCCACTCCCAAGGCAATCCCGAAACAGTCAGCCATTGAAAACCCTATGAGGGTTGCTATGAGTTGGATACCGACTCGACGGCACCTAACAATAACAACAACAACATATCCATAAAAGATGCCTGCAGCCGTAGCACTGTGGCATCTGATCCTGTCAGATCTCAGAAGCTAAGCAGGGTCAGGCCTGGTTAGTACTTGGATGGGAGACCACTGGGGGACACCAGATACTGTAGGCTTGGGAGATGGATCTGGCAACCCACTCCCAAAAGTCAATCTGCCATCGAAAACCCTAAGAATGACAGAGAAGCACTGACAAGTGTTTCACCTGTTTTAAGTAGGGTGGCTATGAGGAGTTGGATACCGACTCAACAGCACCTAACAACATATCCACAAAAGTGAATACTACTCAGCTGTACAAAATGTAATACCAACATATGCAACACCACAGATAAATCTCAGATGCATTTTGCTATGTGAAGGAAACCCACCTTAAGGTTCCACACTGTATGATTTCATTTACATGATACTCTTGAAAAGACAAAACCATAGTCATAGAGAAAAGATGTAAATATGACTATAAAAGGAAGCAAGAGAAACTTTTGAGGCCTGGCAACAGTTCTGTATGCTGACTGTGGCAGGAGTAACACAAATCTCCATGTATTAAAATTCATAGAACTGTCCAGGCACAGTAGCACATACCTGTAATGTCAGCTTCTCAGGAGGTTGAAATGGGAGGATCACTTGAGCTCAGGAATTTGAGGCCAGTCCGGGCAACATAGGGAGATCTAGCCTCTTTAAAAAAAAAATTATAGAACTGTAATACATCATTGAAATATATAATTCACATATTATACAATTCACTAGTTTCAAGTGTACAATTCAATGAGGTTTAATTTTTTTCTTTTTTAATTGAAAATTTTATCTATATTTATGGTGTACATTATGATGTTTTGAAATAGATATACATTGTAGAATAGCTAAGTCAAGCTAGCTAACATATATTGGAAGTCCCTAACCTTTTAGGTAGTAGGGGCCGGTTTCATGGAAGACAATTTTTCCATGGCCCATGGGGAGGGTGGAGGTCAAGATGGTTCAAGTACATTATATTTATTGTGCAAATACAGACATAGTTTCACTCCCTCACCAACCACTTGCAGAGGTACTACTTCATGGCACAGGGATTTAGAAGCCCTAATATACGCATTCCCCCACATGTGTATCAGTTTGCTGTACTATAGGGGCTTGTGTGTTGCGATGAGGCTGATAGCTATGCCACTAGTACCTCAGATATGAGCAAGGTTACCCATGGTGGACAGGTTTTCAGCTGAGCTTCCAGACTAAGACAGACTGGGGAGTAGGACCTGGCGAACCACTCCTGAAACAACTAGCCATTGAAACCCCTGTGAATAGCAGAGAAACACTGTCAGACATAGTGCCAGAAAATGAAGTTAGATGGCACTCAAAAGACTACTGTCGAAGAGTTGCCTCCTTAAAGTAGAGTCTACCTTAATGACTTGGGCTGGGATTTAGCTCAGTTGGTAGAGTGCTGCACTGCAGTCTCTGAGGTCCCGAGTTCAATTCCCAGCACCACAAAAATGGAATAAGGACCTGGCAATCCACTCCCAAGGCAATTCTGAAACAGTCATTGAAAACCCTATGAGGGTCGCTATGAGTCGGATACCAACTCGATGGCACCTAACAACAACAACAACCTTAATGACAGAAATGGAGTAAATCCCCAGGGACCTCCATTTGCTGATGTAGCATGATTCAAAATGAGGATAAACAACTGTAAATATCCACTAATAATTGGAACATGGGATGTATGCAGTATGAATCTAGGAAAATCAATGGACCAGCATGGGCCATTATGAGTCAGATAATCATATGGACTACTATGCAGGCAATGGCAAGGTAAAGAGAAATGAGGTTGCATCCATCATCAAAAAAGACATCTCAAGATCTGTCCTGAAATACACTGCTGTCAGTAATAGAATAATATCCATATGCATACAAGGAAGACCAGTTAATATGACTATTGTTCAAATTTACACATCCACCACTAAGGCCACAAATGAAGATAGGAAGATTTCTACCAGCTTCTGCAATCTGAAATAGATCAAACTTGCAATCAGAATGTACTGATAATTACTGGTGACTGGAATGCAAAAGTTGGAAAGTAGGCAGAAAATACGGCCTTGGTGACAAAAAGGATACCAGAGATCGCATGATAGAATTTTGTCAGACCAATGACATTTTCATAGCAAATACATTTTTTCACCAACATACACAGCGACTAAACACATGGATTTCACCTGATGAAACATACAGAAACCAAACTGACTACATTTGTGGAAAGAATCAATGGAAAAGCTCCATATCAAATGTCAGAACAAGACCAGGTGCTGATTGTGTATCAGACCATCAACTTCTCATATGCAAATTCAAACTGAAATTGAAGAAACTTAGAACAAGTGTAGGAGAGCCAAGGTATGACCTTGAGTATATCCCACCTGAGTTCAGAGACCTCCTCAAGAACAAGTTTAATGCACTAGACACGAATAACAGAAGACTAGATGAGTTGTGGCATGACATCAAAGATATCATTCATGAGGAAAGCAAAAGGTTATTAAAAAGACAGGAAAAAAAGAAAAGACCAAATTACATGTCAAAAGAGACCCTGAAACTTGCCCTTGAACGTTGAGCAGCTAAAGTAAAGGAAGATATGATGAAGTTAAGGAACTAAATGGAAGATTCCAAAAGGCAGCTCAAGAAGACAAAAATCAAATATTATAATAACATGTGCAAAGAGCTGGAGGTAGAAAAGCAAAAGTGAAGAAAAAGCTCCATCTTTCTCAAGCTTAAGGAATTGAAGAAAAAATTTAAGCCTTGGGTGGCAATAGTGAAAGATTCCACAGGGAAAATATTAAATGATACAGGAAACATCAAAAGAAGATGGAAGGAATACACAGAGTCATTACACAAAAAGTAATTGGTGGATGACCAACCATTTCAAGAGGTTGCATATGATGAAGAAGTAGAAACTCCCTTGAAGGAATTGTTTCACAAGTCTCCAGGAATTAATGGGATACCAATAGAGATGTTTCAACAAACAGATGCAGCACTGGAGGTAATAACCTGTTTATGCCAAAAGATTTGGAAAACAGCTACCTGGCCAACTGCCTAGTAGAGATCCATATTTGTGCCTATTCCCAACAAAGGGGATCCAACCTAATGTGGAAACTATTGAACTATATCATTAGTATCACATGCAAGCAAAATTTTACCAAAGATCATTCAAAAGCAACTGCAGCAGTATACAGACAGGGAATGTTCAAAAAATCAAGCCGGCTTCAGAAGAGGATGGGGAACCAGGGATATGACTGCTGATGTCAGGTGGATATTAGCCAAAAGCAGAGAATATCAGAAGATGTCTATCTATGTTTTATCAACTATGCAAAGTCATTTGACTTTGTGGATCATAACAAATTATGGATAGCACTGTGAAGAATGGGAATACCAGAGCACCTAATTGAAATCATGAGGAATCTGTACATGGACCAGAAGGCAGTCATTTGAACAGAACAAGGAAACACTGCTTGTTTTAAAGTCAAGAAAGGTGTGTGTCAGGGCTGTATCCTTTCACCATATCTCTTCAATTTCTATACTGAGCAAATAATCTGAGAAGCTGGACTTTATGAAGAATGTCATCAGGATTGGGGGTAAACTCATTAACAACCTGTATTATGCAAATGATACAACTCTACTAAAAGTGAAGCTTTGAAACATTTACTGATGAAGATCAAAGAACATAACTTTCAGTATGTATTGTGACTCAACATCAACAAAACAAAAATCCTTACAACTGGGTCAAGTATGCAACTTCACAATAAATAGAGATTTAGGGTGTCTTCAATTTTGCTTTACTTGGTGCTACAATCAATACGGGTGGAAGCAACAGCCAAAAAATTAAAAGGAAACGTTGCTTTAGGGAAAGCTGTGGCAAAAGATCTCTTTAAAGCATTGAAAAGTAAAGATGTCACATTGAAGACAAAGGTGTGCCTGACTCATGCCATGGTATTTTCAGTCCTATCATACAGTTGTGAAAGCTGGACATTAAACAAGGGAGATAGGAGAAGAATTGATGCTTTAGAATTATGGTGCTGGAGATGAATATTGAATATACCATGGACTGTATGGACTGCCAAAAGAACCAACAGATCTGTCCTAGAAAAAGGGCAACCAGAGTGTTCCTTGGAAGTAAGGATGGCTAGACTGAGTCTTATGTATTTTGGACATATAGTCAGGAGGGATCAATCCCTGGAGAAGGACATCATGTTTGGGAGAGTAGTAGGTCAATGAAACAAAGTAAAACTCTCCACTAGATGGATTGACACAGTGGCTTCAACAATGATCTTAAACATAAATAAGATCGTGTGCCTGGCACAGAACCATGGAGTGTGTTATTCTGCTATACATAGGGTTGCTATGAGTCGAACTTGACTCAATGGCACCCTAACAACAACAAACATATGCATTACCTCACACATTCATTTGTGGTGACAATACTTAAAATCTACTTTCTAGCAATTTTCAAGTATATGACACATTGTTCTTAACTATGGTCACTATATTGTACAATAGATCTTTTAAATTTATCCCAAGGACATATAGAAAAATACTAATAAGCAAAAGATAGAGAAGACTTGGATGGGAAACTTAGATGGGAAGGGGGAGGGGGGAAGCATAGGGGAGGGTAAGGGGTAACCTATATGAATAATGTTTATCAAATTGCATATATGAAAATTGTCACAATGAAAAGCAGTTAAAATGAATCACATTATGATGTACATTAAAATTTTCTAATAAAAAATTTATCCCTTCTGTCTAACTAAAAGTTTAGATCCTTTGTATGAAAATTTTTTAAAAAGTGGAAAACCTAAATAAGCCAATAACCATTGAAGAAATACAAAATGTAAGCAAGATCTACTGCTCGAAAGCCAGCAGGTTTAACAGAAGATGTTATCCTAGCACTTTAAAGAACTGATGTCATCTGTTGTTGGCTCATGAATACATGGTTTCCAGCTCTCTTTCTGTAATGATAACTAGCATAACCCTAATATAGATACCAAACAAAAACGAGTGCTAAGAAATAAAGGAGTGAGTGGGGGTATAGCTCAGTGGCAGAGTGCTTGTCTGGCATGCACAAGGCCCTGGGTTCCATACCCAGTACCACAAAAATAAATAAATAAATAAATAAATAAATAAATAAATAAATAGGAAGGCATGAAAGGAAGGATAAAGGGAAGGAGGGAAGTAAGAGAGAAAAAAAACTATAGGTGAATCTCATTTATGACCACTGATGCTACCATCCCAAATAAAATGTCAGAAAATTTGAACCTAGCAACATATTGAATGAAAGAGATATCACAACAAAGAATAGGAAGGAAAAGTTCTCAAAGAGTATTTTTAGTATTAAAAAATAAGAATTCATGGCAAGGTAAAGTAACACAATTAGAGAGATGTGGCATATGGAAAAATGCTACATGTACATGTGATGTATTTAAAAGTACAGAACAAGGTCTATTTTCCATTTATGGCAATATTGTACAGTTGTTGTTAGGTGCCATCAAGTTGGTATCTAACTCATAGCAACCCTACATACCACAGGCGAAATGTTATTGTTAGTGCTTCTCTGCTATGCATAGGGTTTTCAGTGGCTGACTGATTTTTGAGAGTGGGCTGCAGGGTCCTTCTCCTAAGCCTAAAGGACCTGGTGTTCCCAGGCATCTCCCATCAAAGGACTAACCAGGCCTGACCCTGCTTAGCTTCCAAGATCTGACAGCATCAGATGCACAGTGGTATAGCTGCAGTAGCACAGTAGGTACCCTTTAAACTCCATCTCCTCAATTAAAAAAAAAAAAACAAATTCTATTTATGTATGTTTAGTTATCTATCCTGGTGGTGCTGGGGATAGAACCCAGGGCCTCAAGCATGCTAGGCAACTGCTCCATCTGAGCCACACCCCCAGCCTTCCTTTTACTTATGTAAGGAGGCTCAAAGGAAGTAAAGAAACTCTGAAGGTCAAAAAATGTACAGGATGCTGGGAACCAGAGTTTTTAGCAAGCAGTAGTGGGGTCAGCTGCCCTACTGCTAACCTGGCTAACTGGAAGATGACTAAAGTCTGTAGCCTGCAAGGTCAGGATAGAGACCTGGGGCTGAGAAAGGCTGGGCTTTTTCAGGGCTACACTCTCCGTAAGATGGCAGATTGGAAATCAACCTCCAACCAGCAATGGAGATACAAAGAGGCTTGACTGAATTGCCTCCATGGGGTCAGGATTAGGAAATCAACTCACCTCCTGCACTGACAAACTGCTCTAACAAAGATTATAAAGGTTACAAATGCTCTCCTTATTGCTAAACCCAATGGACACTTTCCCATCTTCATTTTCTGGATTGTCCTGAGGCATCTGACACTATGGTCTAGTAGTTCCTCTCAAGGAAGTCTCCAGTGGTGTCCCAGCTTTGATGACATCACACTCTTTGAATTCTTCCTTCTCTTCCCCCCGCTTTTTTTTCTTTCTTTCTTTTTTCAGGATGGGGTCTCAGTCTCAGTATGTAGCCCAAGCTGACCCCAAGCTCTTGATCCTCCTGCCTCAGCCTCGTGAGCGCTGGGATTACGTGTGCGCCATGATGTCCTGTTTCTCTCCAGTCTTCTTTTCATGCCCTTGGACATTATTTCTGTCTTCTTTAAGTTCCTCTCTCAATCTACCTGATTTTCCTCTTCATAACTCTTCACATGACTTTTCTGAGTAATTTTACCTAACTTCAAGGATTTAACTACAGATTTTTCCTAATCAATGCCCTGGCCCAGAACTGTTGTATAAGCTTTAGGATTGGCAGGGCTCAGCTGAGCACTGTAGCCTGCACCCCAGCAACTTGGGAGTCTGCGGCAGGAGGATCATGACTTTGAAGCCAGAGGCAGCATGTACAACTTAGAGACAACCTGTTTCAAAATTAAAGAAGAAAAAAGGCAGTCAGGGAGTATCTCAGTGGTATAGCACTTGCATAGTATGCACAAGGCTCTGGGTTCAATCTCTAGTACTGTGGCAAGATTTAAATAAAGGGGGGGGCATTTAAAGGAACAGCAGCCCCCACTTCTATAAGTACAAAAGCTTGCCCCTATGTGGGAGCTGAATCAAATTTAAAAGGAGAAAATCCTATACAGAAGTAGGAACATAAAAAACTCATGTAAACTTAGCAGAGAAGGGACAATTTAAGGAGTGGAAAGAAGGAGGGAGGGATCTAGTAAAAAGAAGCAATGATGGGAGAAGACAGGAGGGGTAGGAGGGCCAAGGAGGAGTGAGGAATGAGAGGTTGACCTCAAAGTAAATAGCCCAACTTTAATAGTTTAGGAAATGGTTATAATAATACCAACAATACCAAAGGATGGTAATAATGCAAATGGGTTGGATTATTCATGTAATACTGCTGACAGTGTAAAAAGATAGATCACTACAGAAAAAAGTTTGGACCTAAATCATAATTGGGATCCAAGGGTATACAGAAAAAAGCCAGGTGTGGTGGTGCATGCCTATAATCCCAGCAGCTCAGGAGGTGGAGGCAGGAGGATCACAAGTTCAAGACCAGAAGCTGTCTGTGTGCATAACTTAGCGAGACCCTGTCTCAAAAAGTAAAAAAATGGCTGAGGTTGAAGCTCAGTGGTCCAGAACTTGCAGAGCATGCAAGCGCTAGGCCCTGGGTTCAACCTCTAGTACCACAAAAAAAAAAAGTATACAGAAAAATATTCCCACAAAAAGACATGCAAAGTGGAAGAGAGGCCATTGGTAGGAGGGTGGGAGAGAGAGGAGGAGAGGCACAAGAGGGTAAAGGGGAAGTTAT
This sequence comes from Pedetes capensis, assembly GCA_007922755.1. Classification (NCBI taxonomy): domain Eukaryota; kingdom Metazoa; phylum Chordata; class Mammalia; order Rodentia; family Pedetidae; genus Pedetes; species Pedetes capensis. The sequence goes on from VMDO01030761.1 coordinate 9,344, forward strand.
CTGTGCAATGTACAATGAAATGCATATATGGAAATGCCACAATGAAATGCATGTCAGAATAAAACACATTAAGTTGTACATTAAAAATTTCTAATTAAAAAAAAAGTGTGCACTTAGTGGTTAACAGTCACTTTCTCTTCTACAGCACTTCCACAGTGCCTCATGACCTCCTACACTCCCTAGCATGGCATTCCTAGCTTGGAGTAGCAAGGAAGACCTTCCTGAGCTGCTCTCTGGACACTTCTCAAGTATCTTTCCATACGAGCTGTACCCAGCATACATTCACCAGCAAACCCAGTAAAGCTTGCAGCAAGCAACACAAACCACAGTTCTTTGTCTCTAGGCCTTTTCCTTTGCTGTGTGCTCTGGCCTGCCTGCTCTGGGCCTTTCAGCCAGTTACTATTTGTCCTCACCATTTCAGGGCTCTCTCCTCCAAGACACTGCCTCCTGGATTCCCACAGTCCCCTGTGCATACTGCCACTATATGTTTTATTCATGTATGTTTTTCTCTCCAGCTGAGCTGAAAGCTCCTAAAGAGACCCCATCTTAGTGTTGCAGCTTAGCAAAAAGAAGAAAGTTAAGTATTTGTTTGTGTGTGGGGGGGTTGTTTTTGGTTTTGAGACAGAGTCTCCCTATGTAGCCCAGGTTTTCCTTGAATACAAGATCCTCCTGCCTCAGTCTCCCAACTGCTCGTACACAAGCATGTGCCACCATGCCCAGATCAATAGTCATTGATTTTGTCTGAATTGAATCTGAAATGCAGAGTAATTTTTTAAACAAATAATGATGTAACGATTTTATAAAAATGAGACATACTCTTATTAAAATAAAAAGTTGAAGAAGACATCAAACTACAAAGAAACAAGCTATAAATCCCAACTCACACCATGTGGAACTTGCCAGTGTCAGTTGATCCTGTTGGAAATCATGTTGGGTTTCAAACCCACAATTGGGTTCAGGTTCAGGTTCAGATGTGGGTTCCATATGTTAAAATTTAGAGGTTTGGTTTCAGTTCAGGTTCAGATTAAATCCCGTATGTAGATATAAGGGCTTTAAACCAAATCCAAACACTGAACCTGTTCCTATTCAAGTATTTTTCAAATATTTTTGAACCCAAACCTAAAACCTGAATCTGAACCCAGTGAAAAATTGGGTTCCAGTAAAGCCTTTAATGTGGTTTTTTGTTGTTTTGTATGATTAGCTATTTAGAAATTGAAAAAAAATGTAAAGTTTTATTTGTCTAACAAACATCTACACATAGGATTAAAATTTCACCAGAACCCAAACCATACCTGAACCCTCTAAATTTTGACATATTGAATCTGCACCTGAGTTTGAGGCCCTGTGAGCCAATGATAGAGAATATAACAATCCAGACACTCTGAAACAATTTCATAATAGAATTAGACTATACATATTATAGCTAACAAAACATATGAAGTTTAATAATGCTTTAACTTGAGAACAAAACTGAAGCCAATTCTGCAGGAATTTTCTCAACCATTCATGAATGTTTCTTCACCACAAGCAATATTAGTGAGCATTTAAAAGTGATTCAAACTCCCAGCAAATGATCTGCATTTGGCAGAGTAGTTAGCAATTTCAATTATTGTGTAACTTTGGGATTGGTTAGGGAACTCCCAAGAGGACAGAAAAGTTTTCACTCAGAAGCAAAATGTATTGAGTTAAGCAATAGGGAGTTCAAAAACAATTATTATTAAGAGTCTCACTGTTTTTTTTTTAACTTTGCAAAATTGGTTTCATTACTCTCACTCTTGGTTCAGTAAAAAGGCTTTTAAATTGGATCTTTTCAGAATTTAATAAGCTCCTTAAAAGTGATGCAAAAAATTTCTTAAATCCTGAAATAAGCTTCCCCACGACTTCAGATGTGCCCATCCAAAAAGGTTGAGTCCAATCAATGGAATTTAACAGATGCACCTAATTGAAGGATTACAGAGTGGGCACCTCCCTAAACAGGATGTCAGAGAGCCACTGCCCCTCTTTTTCAGAGGCTTAAAATCTGGTAGAGATGTGTTCATTCATTCCCACTTTTCACAAGAGATGACAGTGTGCTTGGCACTATGTAATGCACAGTGGTTGGGATGTTTATTCCACACCAAGGATAAATGGAGAACAAAGAGATCACTTAGGACTGATATAGTCATGGAGTTCATGCAAGCCACTATCATTATCCTTCCCCACTCTGGCCCCTTCAGAAGAGTTGGATGTTCTGTCCTGCCTCTTCCCTTAGGATCACATACACATGCAGATTGTGGCATATTCTATATTACAAATCTCTTATCCCTAATGGGATTTTGGTTACCTGGCAGGCAAGCCTAAGCCTTGAACATCTTCGCACTGATAACCTAGAGAAGTGTCTGGCATTAAATAGTTGATGAGTGGACAGTAAATAGTTATTGATGGATGGATAGATAGGTGGAGTTACCATTGGAGAATGGTCTTAAAAGATGGATGGAATTCCAACAGGTGGAATTGGTGGAAAGAACATAGGTTTAAATCTAACATGTTACACAAAGGTCATGGGTTTGAATGTTTGGTCCTGAGCTGGTAGCAATGTTTATGAAGATTACTGGAACTCTGGAAGACAGGACTCAGCTTTGTGAAAGTCACTGGGGGTGGGCCTTTGTAGGTTTTTTACCCAGACCCACAGGTCCGATTGCTCTCTTTCTCTGCTGTCTGCCTCCTAATCCACCTAATCCATGCCACGGGGTTCTCTACCACAGACTCTGCTGCCAGCTACCACCATGCCTACACCATTGCTATTATGGACTGATCCTGTAACTGGAAACATCCAATAAATATTTCTTCTTCCCATTAGTTTGCTTTGGTCACTTTACCTGCCACAGCAATGCACCACCTGGCTAATACAGAACATTTCCAACAAAACGAGAAACATGAGGCCCAAAACTCACTCAGGAATTTACAGAAGAGTTGGTTTGGTCTCAGATCAGCATGGAATAATGCTAAGAATGTGAGCTGGCATCAGACTGAAGAGAAGCTTGTAAATGAGGATAAGAAGTGAAGATATTATTCATTAGCTGCTGCTGTTGTTAGGTGCTGTCAAGTCGGTATCTGACTCATAGTGACCCGATGTACAACAGGTGAAACACTATTGTCAGTGCTTCTCTGTTGTTCATATATATGGTTTTCAATGGCAGATTGATTTTTGGGAGTGGGTTGCTGGGTCCGTCTCCCAAGCCTACAGCACCTGGTGTTCCCAGGCGGTCTCCCATCCAAGTACTAACCAGGCCCAACCCTGCTTAGCTTTTGAGATCTGATGGATTGGATGCAACAGTGCTACCAGTGCAGGAATTCATTAGCTAGTACAAATATAATCTATAGAATGGTGGAACATGGCAATGTGATTCAGCTGGACAAGTTGGGAGCTTATTACAACAGAATAGGTAAAAATAACAAATGATATTTGAAATGATTATGAAATTTTTTTTTAATTATGAAAAAGAATCTTCAGGCCTAGGAAACTGAGTGGATTCAGAAAATGAAGGAGAAAGACCAAGGATAACTCCAATTTCATATGTGATGACACTATCAGTGCTAGTATCAATAAGAGATGAACAAGTCACAAATGGTATTCATCTGGGATTGTTGTTACCCAAGATTTTTTTAGTTGCCTGGTCTCACAACTTCAAAGTAAGTGGTTTCTGTTTTAAGTAACCTAATTTCAAGGTCACTTGGAGGAATTCACAAGGAACCAGCCACCCTTCAATTCTGGATCCCAAACCAAATGATATTGCTTTGTAGATGTTTCCTAAAAATAGTGATGGAGCAGATAAGAGCTGGGACTCGAACTAGGATGTTTGAGTTTCTACTCTAGCCTTTGTCCTCATGAGCTATTGGATCTTGGACCACTTAACTTTTTTGTGCCTCCATTTCTCCATCTTTAAAATGGGGAGAACAGTAATACCTACATAATAATTTGAGGGTTTGATTAAGTAGTAAGTGCTTAATAGTTATTAACTACCAACCAGAGAGGGAAAAGAACAAGAAGAGGGCCATGGACAGCGTAAGAGTGAATGACTGGGAGGTTGAAGGGAAGGCAAAGAAAGTAGAGAAGGGGCAGAAGAGAGCCCAGTGTGGTGGCACATGCCTATAATCCCAGGACTCAGGAGTGTGAGGCAGGAAGGTCGCAAGTTCAAGACTGGCCTGGACTACATAGCAAGGCATGGTCTCAAAGGGGAATAAAACAAAGAAAAGGCTAATCCTTTAGCTCAGCAGTAGAGCACATGCTTAGAATGTGTAAGATCCTCGGTTCAATTCTCAGTACCACAAAAAAATAAGGTAAAAATAAGAAATAGAAAACAAGGAAAGCAACAGTCATAGACCATGAAGAGGGTTAAAGAAGAAAATGAAGGACTTTTTAAGAGATCACCAACCCTGGTTGATACTGCTGATTTATTATCTGGTTTGTTCTGAAATAATACAACTGGTTAGCCCATTGCCAATTTCTCTGTGATCACATCTGATCAGTTTCTAAAAAGAAACAAAAACCAAAATGCCAAGACTTGCATTTTTATGCAGTAATAATAACACAAACTCTCAATGATGAGGAGGATTAGTAATAAGAGTAATATAGTGCTTTATGCTTTATGAAAAATTCCAAAATTAATTATATCCCAGAATGGCACAATTAATAAAAGGTCCTCCAAATGTAAGTTTTATCTATGGATTAAATAGATGCCTAATGATTCTTTAATATTCTGCAATGATGGAGTTCAAAACATGTTATCTCTAGCCAGGTGCAGTGGCTCATTCCTATAATCCCAGTGACTCAGGAGGCAGAGGCAGAGGCAGAGTTTCAGACCAGAGGCAGTCTGTATAATATAGCAAGACCTTGTCTCGAAGTAAAAAGAAAGAAAATGGGCTGGGGATACAGCTCAGCGGTACAGCACTTGCAAAGCAGGCCAAGCACGAGGACCTGTGTTCAACCTCCCAGTACTGTTATCTCCAAACATGGCACCTGGACATAGTAAATATTTTTGAGCTGAAGGAACTTGAGGGACAGCCAAGGCAGGAAGGGCTTTTTGATCTTCCCCTGCAAGCAGAGCAAAAAACTCCCATATGAGAAGGCCTTGCCCCCAGACCAGTGGACAGGTGCATCCTTATCTCCCAAGATAAAGGGACACCAAGAGGAACTTGAATGAACTGGCCTTGCCAAGTGTCCTCCAGTTAACTACCCTTACCTCAGACCCCTTGGTCCTACATTTTTCCATGACTTTCCACTCTTAATCAAACCCACTATAAAAACTCAGGTGCAACCATTTCTTCAGGTCTTCATTTCTTTATGAAGGCTCTCCTGTTACTTAAAGAAATTTTATGATTTTCTCCTGGTTTTGCCAGGTTCATTTTCAGACCCTACCAGGGACTCTAAGAGGGTGAAGGAAAAGCTTTTCTTCCTGTACAGTAACCAACCATTTATGGATAGCTGCTTTGTACCCTGCACGGAGGGAGGACCTATCTGGTAACTGGTAGAAGGTTAGATAAAGTCCTGAGCCTCGAAAGTCAACAGAGAGAAAAATGATCTTAATATACTGTGATCAGTCTACAGCAGGTAAGGGCACAAAACTGTGGCTGAGTGGTAGAGCACTTGCCTAGCATGTGCAAGGCCCTGAGTTTGATCCCCAGCATCACAAAACAACAACAACAAAAAGTTAGTTTGGAGTTGTTTAATGGGCTGCACTGAGGAAGTGACATCTTCACTGAATTTTGAAGGCTAGGTGAGAACTTGCCAGGTGGAAAAGAGAGAAAAGGAAATCTTTGACATTCTTTTTACAAAAAGTGAGTCGAGTTATCTTGACAAGAAAATATTCCCAAAGGGCTGCTCATGCCTACAGACTTTTTCACTAAATCAGTTATAATATTTATATACTTTATGTAGAACTGACTGGCTTATTCTGGGGAACACTTTTAACTTCAAACTGTATTTTGTTTCATAGAATTGTTGTTTTTGTTGTTGTTAGGTGTCGTTGAGTCATGCCTGACTCATAGGACCCTCATAGGGTTTTCAATGGCTGATTGTTTCGGGATTACCTCCAGAGTGGATTGCCACATCCTTCTCCCATTTTTGTGGTGCTGGGAATCGAACTCAGGACCTCAGAGACTGCAGAGCAGCGGCACTCTACCAACTGAGCTAAATCCCAGCCCGTTTTTGTTGTTAGGTGTTGTTAAGTCTGGTCTGACTCATCATGACCCTTATAGGGTTTTCAATGTCTGACTGTTTGGGGATTGCTTTGGGAGTGGATTGCCAGGTCCTTCTCCTGTTTTTTGTGGTGCTGGGGATCAAACCCAAGTCCTCAGAAAGTGCGGAGCAGAACTCTACCAACTGAGCTAAACCTCAACCCCTATACTACTGTGCATGAGTCTAAATTTTTTTTTTTATTTTAAGTGTTGGGGATTGAATCCAGGACCTTATGCAAGACCTTTGGTAAGCACTTGCTCTGCCAGAGCTCCACCTGCCCACCTCCCCACCATGTAGGGGCTGAACCCAGGCACTTGCACATGTGCATACTTTGCAAGCGCCCTACCACTGGGTTGCTCCCTCAGCCCATCTTTATTGTTGTTTTGAGACAGGGTCTCCCTAAATTGCACAGGCTGCCTCTGGTCTTGAACTTTCATCCCTCCTGTCTCTGACTCCCTCCTGAGTCACTGGGATTATAGGCTTGTGCCACTGTGCCTGGCTGAGATATTTATTTTTATTTATTTTTTAATTTTATGTTTTTAAATAAAGCAAGACATAGTGGCAAATACCTGTAATCCCAGCAGTTGTGAGGGAGAAACAGGAGGATCACTGCAAGTTCAAGGCTACCCTGGTTTATATGATGAGTTCCAGGCCAGCCTGGGCTACCTAGTAAGACCCTGTCTGAAAAAGTTAATTAATTAAGTTAAATTAAATTAAAATAAACAGAGCTGGGAACGGTGGCACACACCTGTAATCACAGTGATTCAGGAGACAGAGACAGGAGAACTGGAGGTTGGAGGCCAGGGGTAGCCTGCACAATTTAGCAAGACTGTTTCAAAATTAAAACTTTTTAAAAAGGGCTGAGGGTGCAGCTCAGTGGTAGAGCACTTTTAAAAGTATGCACAAGGCCCTGAATTCAACACCCTAGTACTGGAAAAAAGACAAATTCACAATAAACAGGCACTGCTTTGACTACATGTTTGTAGCTTATCAAAAGAAGAAATGTTGAAAGAGCATCTAAGATTATTAACCAAGAGTGATTCTCAAGTAAGGTCAAAAACATCCAAATCTGGTGTTTGAGGGTGTTTTCAGAATCTTCAAGACCATCTTCAAGAACCTTCAAGACCATCAACACCATCCCTCGGTGCCAGGATTCACTAGGGCAACTCACAGGACCAGGCACACAGTTGTATGAGTTATTACAGTGAAAGGACACAAAGCACAACCAGCGACCCAGGCAGGGTGGTGCATGCTTGTAATCCTAGCTACTTAAGAGGCTGAGGCAGGAAGGCAGCAAGTTCGAGGCCAGCCTGGGCAACTTAGTGAGACCCTGTCTAAAAATAAATACAAAATAAAAAAGGGTTGGGGATGTAGCTTAGTGGTGGAATGCTTGTGTAGCATACACAAAGACCAGGGGTTGAATCCCCAACACCTCCCCTCCCCACATATACACACAAAAGAAGAAAGAAAGAAAATTAAAAGAAAAAAAAAGTACAACCAGCAAAGGGAAAAGACACATGGAGCCAAGTCTACAGGCAACCAGGAGTAAGTTTCCAACAGTTTTCACCAGTGGAGTCACACAGAACCGATTTAATTCCCCCAGCAAGAGTTGTGACAATACATGCAGAATGTCACTTGCAAAGGTAGCTCATTAGAGACTCAGAGCCCAGGCTTTTACTGGAGAGTGGTTAAGCACACACCCAAATTCCAGACTCCCAGAAGGAGAGCACATGCCAAGCAGAAACCATATTGTCTACATGCAGGTTTTCAGGCACAGTGAACCACTCCTATCAGTTCTAGAAATGGTGGGAGGTTTGGGACGTAGTTCAGTGACAGAGTACATGCTTAAAAGCCTTAGGTTCCATCCCTAGTAGAAAGAAAGAAAGAAAGAAAGAAAGAAAGAAAGAAAGAAAGAAAGAAAGAAAGAGAGAGAGAGAGGAGGAAGGGAGGGAAGGAAAGAAGGAGAGGAAGGGAATGGAAGAAGGAAGGAAGGAAAGGAGGAAGGAAGGAAGGAAGGGAAAGGGAAGAAGGAAGGAAAGAAGGAAGAAAAGGAAGGGAGGAAGAGAGGGAGGGAAAGAAAAGAGAGAAATGATGAGAATTCTCCTAAAATTTGAGTTTCCAGATACCAGCCAAAGGCCAGCATTGTCAGCAGGCCTTACTAAGGATAAGCCTATGTTAACTCTCCTCTGCACCATGGTAATACTTTCCCTGTGAGTACTTTTTTCCTCTCTCTTCATATGTTGTGTCTTCTGGTCTCTTCAGATCTAAAACAAAGACCTATTAGAATGAGTCAACATGTATTTGGGCTCTGAGGGGTGTGTCTGGGTGTATGTGTGTGCGCTTAAAATAGTCATCATAACTGATACAGCCTGAACACTGTGAGTTGCAGGTGTCTGTCTAGAATCTTTCCTTTATGGCTAGTACATTTTTAAAGCCTTTACCCAGATGAGTAATTACAAGACAGTATTGTGGCCTATTGCTGATGTTCTATTTTAAAATAATTCCCCAACCATTTGAATTTACTTCAGCAGGTACTCAGTAAAAAAAAAGAAAAAAAAAAACTATCCCTGAGCAACATTTCTTCACTTTAGTCACTTTTTTTTCCCTTTAAAGTCCACAACTTATCTTTTGTATGTGGAACAGCAACTACATTTTTAGTACTGAGTTTGCTTCTGGGTCTGATTTTTGTGTTTGTTTGCTGTGTGGATGTGTCAGGGAGATACATCCTAAATAAAGCAAAGCTAAAGTTTCCAAGGCAAGGAAATAGTTGAAATGAATGATAATCACATTTTCTTCAATTAAGGCTCTTCCTGAGAATTCTCTGTCATCTGGTGCCCAAATCTTACAGCTCAGTTACCTTCAACTTTTAATTCTAGGGGAATAATTTTGAATAGTGACCCTCCTAAATATGCTCTTCTTCCAATGTTTATCCCTCCAAATTTATTTCAATTGATTATTTTCAGGTTTTCATGAACCTGTATTTGATGTCTATCATATGTTTTCTAAGTATTAGATACAACATTAATAAAGAAAACAAGGCAAGGTAGTACATACCTGCAATCCCAAGCACTTGGGGGCTCAGGCAGAGAGACCAAAAGTTTGAAGCCAGCCTGGGCTGCATACCGAGTTCAAAGCCAGCCTCAGCCATGTAGAGAGAAAGAAAATACATACATACACACATACATATATACATGACTAAATAAATAAGCATAAAGAAAACAAGGTCACCACCCTCAAGAAGTTAAAAGTCTAGTAGGAAAATCAAATGGGTTGGAAGAAAAACACAAATACCTATAAAACATCAGGTACGCAGGGGCATGGAGTATGTACGGGGAGAGATTTCAGATATATAAATTCAGTGTTGAAAGATAAGCAGAAATTCACTAGAGAAACCTCAATATTATATATATATATATATATATATATATATATATAATGACCCAAAGGATGAAAACAAATGGCATGTTCAAAGAATTATCGTTAGCTTAGTTTGCCAACAGGGTGAGAGAGGGGGTAAATAGCAGATCAAACTGAAGGTTGTAAGGGGCCAAATCGTGCAGGAACTTAGAAATTATGTTTATGAGCTTCGATGTTGTCCTGTAAGCAAGGTTTAATCTTCGAAAAATTTTAAGCAAGAAAGAGATGTGATGAGGTTTATGTTAGAAAAAATATCTCCTGTGATAGACTGGAGGCAGTAGGAACAGAAGACATTGAATTCCTTTTGTAAAGATGATGGCTGATCCCAAAGGGGGATATATGAGGGCCTGACCTAATGACAGAATTACTTATTCCTAATTCAAGTCCTCATTTTAAGCAGAATTGGAAAGAGGCTATGGTTGGCTTTGGCAACACTTTCCTCTCAGGGTCCTCTTGAGGACCTACGGGTAGGTTACCTATGGGTAACTCATACACATTGTCTAGCAGAAGTGGCCTGTCACAGGATAAATGCCTTGCAACACTTCCCTTTCTGCTTTCCCTATAGAACATCTTTAAATTTTGTTTACCTCCCCTTGCTCATATGTCACATCATGATCATTGCAAAAGTGTGGGAGAGGTTGTAGGTATAAATGAGAGGAGCTAGTGACAGTGAAGAAAACTGTTAAACAAAATTTTGGGATGTCATTGTTTTGGACTGAGCCCTGCAGTAGGACCCACCAGATAAGACTAAACCAAAATGGAGTCACTCGTGCAAAATGACACATAAGCAAACTGAAACCTTAAGGAAGTAGATAGATCCCCAAACAGATCAGTTTTTTCCCACTGAAAACAGAACATTCCAGTCTACCTGAGTCAGCATAATAAAGAAGTCCCCCTCTGCTTTAACTTTACAAAAAAAATAAATAACCAGAAGTAATGTTTCTTTTTTTTTAATCGAGCTGTTTCCTTGTTCCTACCAACAAAACCCACTGTTCTGCAATTGCCTACCAGAAGCTGAAACCAAATTAAGACTTATGAATTCTGTACTGAGACCAATACCAAAGGGATCAAGTCCATTTATGATAGGAACAGAGAATAGGCTGTGAGGTCCTTCTCCCCTTTGTGTGGTGCTGGGGATTGAACCCAGGGCTTCAGAGAGCACAGAACAGCACTCTGCTGAGCTAAACCCCAGCACTGCAACCTAATTTACTACATAAATAAAACTGAATACCTAACTTAGGAAGTTGCCTTTGTAACAACAGCCCTGAACTTTAGCCAATCACAGATGGCCAACTGTTCAAAACACATTCAAATAAGCAACCACCTAACTACAACCAATCCAGCTGTCTTTATATGAGATGTGATCAAAAATAGGGTGAAGGTTTAAATTAAAATTATTATAGTAAAAGACATATTGCTATTAATCCCCCTCAAAATACTCCCCCTGGCTTTGAACACACTTATCATTCTTGCCACTTTCTGAAGCAGTTCTATTACAGTAACAGATTGTTACTGTAATAAACTATTTAAACATTCACCATATCTTTTGATCACCCCTTGTACCTCACTTCCTTTATATGTATGTCATTTCTTTCTCTCTGGCTATAAATATAATAACCAGCACACGTGGTGAGGCAGAGCATGCTGAACCATTCTAGGTTGGGACTGCTGCCTGATCCTAGAATCACAAATAAAAGCTAACTAAGATAGGGAGGTTAAGACAGGAGGATCACAAAATCAAAGCCATCCTGGGCTACAATGCAAGACCCTGTCTCAAAAAACAAAGAAAGCCATCTAAGATTTACAAACTAGACTAATTGTAACTTTGGTAGGTTTTCTTGTTTTTGTTGTTGTTGTTGTTGTTGTTGTTGGTAGTAGTGGTTTCCTTCTCTTTCTTTTTTTTTTTTTTTTTGTG
>VMDO01030762.1:0-20893 GCA_007922755.1 Pedetes capensis
CTCCTTTTCTTGTGAACTTTTCTGCCATTTTCCTATCTCCCACATCATCTTTTTCTTCTTCGGCTTAATCATCTGGCCCTTGCATGCTTGCTCCTTCTTGATTTTCCTAAAACCCAATGGTATGTTGAGCAACCACCTATCTAAAATAATAAATAAATAAAAATAAAAATTCCCTGATGGTGGCATTTGCCATTTTCTGTGGTGTAAATATTCCAACTATGGCTGATTTTGTCTACATCCATACCACCCTGGCATCTGAGATCATCTGATTTTGGAAGCTAAGCAGAGATGGGCCTGGTTAGCCCTTGGATGGGAGATTGCCTAGGAATACTGGGTACTGTAGGCTTGGGAGAAGGACCTGGCAGCCTACTCCCAAAACAATCAGCCATCACAACCCCTATGAACAGCAGAGAAGCTGACATTAGTGCTGGGCATGGCACAGTGTCTGGAAGTACATCTTTCTACTCTACATAGGGTGGCTATGAGTCTGATATGACTGCATGGCACCTAACAATAAGAGCAACATGGCAGATTTTAAGCTAGCAATGTGCTGACACAGAATATAGAGCTGGGAAGACATTCTGACACACTGACTTTGTAAGCTGACTCCAACATTCCACTGCCTAAACCCACCACCTTAAAAGTTCTCACTAGTAAAGGATATATTGGCTTTTGTAAAGAGATAGGTGTAGAGATTAAAAAAAAAGTTTATCAGACATTGTTGTGTGATATTTTGGAGCTGATATAGCAGACAAGATGTAGTCTAAGATTTCCAGTGATCAAAAGTTAAATCAAGTCATACTACTTCCCCTCTCATCTTTTTTTTTTTCCCACAGTACTTGGGGGTTGAACCCAGGTCCTTGCACATACTTGCAAGTACTTTACCACTGAACTGCACCTCCAGCCCATTTTTTATTCTTTATTTTGAGATAGGGTTTCACTAAGCTATGCAGGCTGCCTTCAGCCTTGAACCTGCCATCCTCCTATCACCACCTCCGGAATTGCTGGGATTATAGGTGTGTGTCACTGCACCTGGCCCCCTCTCACCTTTGATGTGTATTTCCAATGAGATATAGCTACAATTGTAATTTCTCCTGAGGGAGATCTATCAATTAAAAGCAATTGTACTCCGAATCACCACGATGACTATGTTTTTACTCTCCTCTGAACAGATTCAGTGACATGTGAAAGATGGTTTTGCATTTTTAAAGCTCTCATTGGAATCAGGTCACCAGAGAAAGGTCACCATTATACCATGTGCCCTACCGCTGTGAGCCATGAGCTCCGGAGATGGATTGCGAATCTGGGGAATGGTGACAGGCCCACTAGGGTGCTGAGCTCAGGTGAAGGCTGACGGGTCTCGCAATTCATAGTTTAGCAGCTGCAAGATGACTTTTTTTTTTTTAAAGAAAAGGCAAAACAAAGCTGAAAATAGTATGTGGGTCTGTAGCAATGGCAAATCATGCAATGAAATTTGTAGGTCTCTAGTTTCCGTGGATTTGAGAAAATGCCTCTTTTCTTTTTCTCTTTTTCTCCTCATCCAGGGCTTCATGTGTCCTGATAATCTACTACCTATGAAGTAGGCTGCTGCTGTTGTTGTTGTTAGGTGCTGACAGGTGGTATCCTACTCATAGAGACCCTATGTACAACAGACCAAACACTATTGTGAATGCTTCTCTGATATTCATAGGGTTTTCAATGGCTGATTGTTTTTTGGGAGTGGGTTGCTGGGTCCTTCTCCCAAGCCTACAGCACCTGGTGTTCCCAGGTGGTGTCCTTTCCAAGTCCTAGCCAGGTCCGACCCTGCTTAGCTTCCAAGAATGAATAGGATCAGATTCCACAGTGGTATGGCTGCAGGCTGCAAGCTACTAAAGTGAGAGGAGGACAAAGGGGAGTATAGAGTAAGCTAGAGTTTTTGTCTCTATGGGTTTTACCCTTAAGACACCAGAAGTTGGTATGAATATTTCTGTCTTATAAAAACAACAATGACAATGTAATTAACTGAGCTCATATCCTGTTAGGCATTGTGCTAAATTCTTTGAAAGTATTACCTGATTTCATTAATTTTTTTAAGAATAGACAAGAAAATGAGAAATAAATATCCTTCACAAGGAAATTTAATCTATTTTCAGGCAAATTATTTCTTTTGGTAAAATCAACCTATGATTTTGAGTAGGACACAGAGTCCTAGATGCAATGAAGATAATCCCATCAACTCTATAAATTCAAAACCTCATCTAGTATTTATTTTCCTATTGTCCACATACTTGTTATCTTATTTTCTGCTGATGATAGAATGGGGCATGCTCTGAATCAGTCCCTGTAACAAACCTCTGAGATACAACTGAACTACCAAGGTTTATGGAATAGAGATCTGGAAAGTTTGTTTTGATTCAAAAGGGAGAAAGAAAACAGGATTAGGAGTTCACTTACATATTCATGATGTATACGTAAGTTAGGCATTTTGCCATTAACAAACCAAGCTCTATATGTTGCAGCCATTTCTTCCTTTCTCTTTTTCTTTCTTTCTTTTCCTTCCTTCCTTCCTTCCTTTACCCCCCTTCTTTTCTTTTCTTTTCTCTTTTTGTTTTTTTGAGACAGGGTTTTGCCTGGAATTTACCATGTATCCCAGCCTGGCCTGCAATCTGTTGATCCCCCTGCCTCTGCCTCCTGAGTGCTGGAATTATGGCCTGTGCCACCATACCCAGTGATGTAGCCATCTCTTGATCTTCATTCAATATTTCCACATTGGAAACACATCCCCTGCACTATCAGTGTGGAATCTGCTTTTTCTCCCAAAGTCACAACAAAATTCATGGAATCTCAATGAACTGGAAGGATTCTAATCTCAGTACAGCATGATTTCTACTGACATCCTTATCATTGAGATCTTTCATGGTCCCCAAATTCTGGCCATGGGTTTATACACTGGGGATGTGGGAATCTTTTCTGGGGCTGAGACCACTTTTCCTAGGACTCATTATTTCTGGGTACAACCTATAGCATCTGCTCTAACTGCCTGCTGTTTTCAGGGGTGGTAGGAGACAGAGTAGTTATGGATTTTTGCTGGCCTTGGAATCTGCCAGGTTTGACTCTTTCTTTCACCTGCTTCACTCTTTCCCTCCCCTCTCCTTTCATGGGGAGGGGCAAGACCCATTAGGTCTTCCATTAGGTCCTCATGCTTTATTTCTTCTGTGCTTCCAGGACTCCTGGGGAACATATTATTTTTAATGACCAAATCTTTAAGAAAACAATAGATGCTTTTGCAAGTAGCATCTTTTTTTGGGACCATATTTACCTATCCCTTTGCCCTGCAAAGTGGCCCAAAGTAAAATACTGGGGAGAAACCTCTATAATATTATCATTAAAATGGTCTCATCAGGATATTTATTAGAATAGGCTATTGATAATGATTACAGATTAAGTTCTAAGAAAAGAAAAAGAAAGGAAAGAAAGAAAGAGAGAAGGAAATGTAGAAAGAAAGAAAGAAAGAAAGAAAAACGAAGAAAGAAAAAAGACTCTTTCACTCATCACAGGGGCCACTTTCCTGTTTCCTCCCACTGAAACACTTATACCAGGGTCTCCAGGAAGTATTGATTACTCCCTGGCAGTTCTTGTCTATGAGTGACAGCCTGCTCACTAAACTACATAGAAGAATCTTGCCTATGCTATTCTCAAACTATCCTCATGGTCACTTCTTACCATAGTGGACAGTGCAAATAAGAGGGACAAAGGAAAGAGGCTGCAGGCAGAGGCCTCTTCCATTAGGTCTCCTTCTCAACTTTTTATTCTTCCTCAATCTTGTTGTTGTTGTTGTTAGGTGCTATCGAGTCGTGTGTGACTCACAGTGACCCTCACAGGGTTTTCAATGGCAGATTGTTTTTGGGATTGCCTTGGGAGTGGGTTGCCACGTTCTTCTCCCATTTTTATGGTGCTGGGAATCAAACTTGGGACCTCAGAGACTGCAGAGCGGTGCTCTACCAACTGAGCTAAATTCCAGCCCCTTCCTCAATCTTACTAAAGGAGGAAAACATCTGGGCACAGTGGCACATGCCTATAATCCCAGGTACTTAGGAGACTAAGGCAGGAGAGGATCATGATTTTGAGACCAGAGGTAGCTTGTGCAACTTAGCAAGACTCTGTCTCAAGTAAAAAAGAGGCTAGGGGTACAGCTCAGTGGTAGAGCATTTGCCTAGTACATGCAAGATCCTGGGTTCCATTCCCAGTACTGAGAAAAGAAAGAAAGAAATGAAGGAAGGAAGAAAGGAAGGAAGGAAGAAAGGAAAGGATGATGGAAAACAGGCAAAGGTGTATTGTTTTCTCCAGTGTTTATTATCCTCTTCTTTTGAGAACCAGTGATAAAAGAAATGATAAGAGGAGACAAACACTATCTCATTGCTACTTTTTACTCCCTAGTAGCCCAATGTCCACTTCTCTGTTCTTCCAGTCTCTACTGAAATTCCTCATTATGCCCTATTCCCAGACCCAACTTTGGCTCCAACTCAGTCACCACCCCTGGTCAGTTTCTCACTGTCTTCTGTTCCATTCATGCTCTTTATGCACTTTTCTAGAACCTTTGATCCTCAGCTGACTCTGTCCAGGTCCAAGAGTCAGTATCAGTTTAGTGATTGGAGTAGAGGAGGTGAGATTCCCAAATGTGAGACTGGATCTGCAGTGAAGCTGTGTTCACACTACCCCAATGAGAAGTTCCTTAAGAATGCTGTCATACTTGGTAATACTGTCCTGCTGAAGAGTAAGTCAAAGTTACAGGACCAAGCTGGAAAAACCAACCTCTGAATATAAATCTCAAAGAAGGTGGAATCAGAATCTAAGACTTCCAGATGATGTTGGAAAATGGCATATTCTCAGATTTGGGATTTCCAGGGTAGACTTGTATTTTATCAGTTAGCGATTACTGTGCGACAAGTTACTCCACAGCTCAGTGCACTTGAACAAAAAACATTTGTTTACTCATAAATACAGGCAGGTTTGCCTTGGCTTGGCTAGATTCTATCATGTGTCTGTGGTTAGCTGGCAGGTGATTTCATGGCTGGCTGGTCCAGGGTGGCCTCATTTACATGTCTTCTGGGAAAGGATTGGGGGGAGGAATGCTAAGTCACCTGTCTTATTCTCCAGCAGGGTAAGCTGGGCTTGTTTTCATAGAAATGATGGGTTTCCAAGAAACAACAGAAGTACAAGGATCAATTGGGTCCAGGATAACCATGTTTCCTCTGCCACATTCTTCGGCCAGAACAAGATACAAGACAACTCAGATCCAAGCAGTGAGCAGACAATCGGAACCTCCTGATAGCAGGAATTACAGAGTCACACAGTAAAAGGAATATATCCAGAGAGGAATTCGCTGAGCTATCAATGCCGTCAGTCTTCATGGGTATAGAATCCACAATTCCTAAGGAGTACAAAAGCATCTTCAAGACAGAGAAGTGCTTGAAATTCATCTTTGTTATCCTCCAAATTCCCTGCAATTTCTTTCTTTGTCCTTCAATGAGATGACTAATTTATATATCCTTCAGGGCAGCCAGGCTCTCTAAGATCTCTTAAAATAGCTCCTGCCTAAAGTTTCCCTTTTTCTAGGAATACTTATATTTAATGGAATGTTCCTAAAATCCATAATGATCCAATTTCAGACACTCAAGTTGGTGGTAAGAAGATAAATTCAGAAGGTAACAAATACATTTTATAATTTTCAAATCACATTAATTATTTGTAGGACTAGCCTTATTAGGTGTCATATTGGATTTATTACTTAATGATACATTTAGTCATTCAGGTTTTTATTTTTTTATTTACCCCTCTAAATGCTGTAGCTTCTGCTAAACTCCTTTGGTTTATTGTATACTTACAGGAAACATACATGAACTAGAACTAGCTTAAATTTAGAAGCGCATATTTCATTAGAGTGTCCCCCAGAAGTCAACAGCAGCGACATGACCAGGCTTCAGGAAGGATTGAAACAGGGGCTGGGACATCTACAAGGAAACTTGTGTTCTTCATTTCTTGCCTTGATATCTCTTTTTGGGTCAGCTTCATCTGTCCTGCCATAGAGCTACTGTGAGTGAGGCGGAGTTCAAGGGGCTGGAAATACAGTGGCAAAGCAGGCAGACCAAATCTCTGCTCTCATGGAGGCTACACTGTAATGGACAGATCATGGAACAAAAAGAGGAAGCAAGTACACAAATCTGGTAGAAACATGGGCTACAAAGAAAAATAATGTGAGAAAGGATGTTGAGTCCTGAGAAGTAGAATTTTGACAAAATTCAAGGAATATGTGTATGGGACAATCTTTGGGCAGAGACTTGAATGAAGTACCAGAAAGTGGAGCAAATATTTTCCTCTCAGTGTTTCCCAACTCCCAAAGAAGAGTGTTGCCTGGCCCAGCTTCCAGCATTAGTGTGGGGGTTGGGGAGCAGAGACTGGTGGTCTCAGCATGGCTGCCCAGAATCTGGATGGATGGGTAGGAAGCCAGTTTCCAGAGAAATGAGGTGTGTTAGTTTCCTGAGCCACTGTAACCAATTACCACAAACTTGGTGCTTTAAAACCAAATTATTTATTCTCACAGTTTGAGAGATCAGAAGTCCAAAATCTAGGTGTCCAGAAGGCCATGTTCCCTCCAAGGACCATAGGAAAGGACACTCCCTTGCCTCTTCTGATTTCTGGTGGCTGTTAATGTTCTTTGGTGTGTGGTGGTATAACTCTACTCTCTGCCTCTGTCTTCACTAAGAATTCTTCCCTGTATATCTCTCTGTCCTTTTCTGCCTTTTATATCAAAACTGTCATTAAGTTTAGCACCTCCTCTAACCCAGTATGGTCACATCTCAAGCCTTAACTACATCTATAGTTCCAAAAAAGTTCACATTCTCAGGTTTGGAGGGGCATGTGACGTTTTTGGGGTATACCACTCAACTCACTACTGGAGGAGAGAGTGGCTCTTGGTTCCAGGGGTTGGAGAATGCCTTAGAAGGTGTCCACTAATGGTGAGCTGTATTGGGGAGTAAGGGCACAGCTGCCTGCCCTAATGAGCTCATCATCTACAAGAGAAGACACAATGACAAATGTGGGTGGAACAGTGGGAGAACTAACAGAAGATTATATAATGCTACAGGAACCGAGATGAAAATATGGTGTAGCTCTGTCTAGACCTTTCAGGAAAGGTCATCCCAGTGATGGGCTATTGAGTTATCTTAATTGCAAAATTGCAGATGGATGCTGGATTCAGAATTGAAACCACCTTCAGGAAAAGAAAGAGGGTCTCTGTATCTCACAAAATTGCTATCTCCCTTTTTGAAGGGGAAGCAAAGCCTAGACACTTGAATATATGTCATAGACTAAGCATGGATTTGAAGCTCTGCACACTGCCCAGTATGCTTTTGGGAGAAGTGTGTAAACCTTGCTCCCTTGACTCACAGTTGTTTTCATTTGTTCCTTCTTGGCCTTTCCCTCATCCTCTATTAATCTGCTTCATTTAGTGTTTGTTGTTAGATGTCATCAAGTTGGTGTCCAACTCATAGTGACCCTACATATAACAGGTAAAACAGTATTGTCAGTGCTTCTCTGCTATTCATGGGGGTTTTCACTGGCTGATTGCTTTTGCGACTGGGTTGCTGAATCCTGGTGTTCCCAGGTGGTCTCTCATCCACATAGTAAGCAGGGCTGACTCTGCTTAGCTTCTGAGATCTGACAGGATTGGACACCACAGTGGTATGGCTGCAGGCTCATTTAGTGTAGTTACCATTAAATAGCAACAGCTATAGTGACTGATAAGAAATGTATTAATATTCTTACATGTCATGCTGAGAGGCCTTTACCACTATAGCTAGTTAGTCACAAATGCTCTTGATATAAAGATATAAAAGGCTTTTGCTTCCTGCAAAGTCTGTTTCTCATGGAGGGTAATGAGGTTCAAGAAATGCCAAGCCAGGTGTTTTTGCAGTTGTGCATAACTCAATCCATTTGTCTATAGCCTGCGAAGTTCTCAGACTTTAAGAGAAATTTGAGAATTGCTCTGCATCTAAAGCCTGAGCTGCTTATTTAAAAGATTTTCTGTTCCCAGGTTTCATTTGCTATTAGAAGGAACAACCTGCATAGTATTATTGTTAATACGAGCATCTGTAGACAATATATTTTCATTTATTCATTGTTAGACATTCAGCTCTTTAGTCACAGTCTCTGGATAGGTTTTCCTTAATTCCTTTAGTTTTGTCAACAATGTGATTTACATGATGAAGTTTATTTATTTGAGATATTAGTGAGTCATGTGATTCCACTGCAAAATAAAAGAAAATATCAAAGAAATTTGCTCCAAGACACTCTGCAAGATTGGCTGTCTGACCTGAGGTAAAAGAACTATAACAGGTACATTTAAGAGAATTCATGTAATTGCAAAGTACTTTTAATGTAGAATTTAAGCCCAGACTTTCTTAATACTTGAGGTATATAAGGCCAATGAAGAAATAATATAAATTAAGAGACAGATCATTCCTTTTGTACTTAACATTTTCCCTCTTGTTGTCATTATATGTACTGTTGTTTTATTCATTTTAAAAAGCAGAATGACTCATTTTGTCTTTGTTATTTAAAGAAAATTCTTATAGACCTTTATTTTAAACATGAAGGGTTTGGGCAGTGTGATTTTTGGGACTCTCAGTTTTCCAGGTCCAAAGCTTGGATCCATTTCTACATGCCTGCCAGTGAATCTCAGAAGGGGTCCACCCTGGCAGAAACTATAAACCAGAACAGTTAGGAAGAAATGATTTTGTGGATTTTTAAGGATTAGGAATGTTTTAGCAAAGCTCTCCAAACTTTCTCCGACAACTTGTCACTCTCAAGTGGCAGTTGCAGTGGAAATGCCCCTGGAAAAGTGACTCTCGCAGCAGTTACTAGTGATTTACCCTTCAAGGTAGCGTGTGGGTCAGGGAACGCTTTGCAGAATCAGGTAGTTTCTGAAGGCTCTGAGGCACTTCATGAGACATATGGAAGGATTCTTTTGTAGTCTGGGTAGTATTTAGAACATGAGCTTTGGAGTGGCAGACCTGGGCTTAATCCTGGCCTTGTGAGATTCTACCTGCATCCTCTATAAATCATTTCTTTCTTATTTTGTTTCACCCATTCACCACATGTCTGTCCCTCCATGATCACTAAATGCAATGTCAGAGCATCTCATGTGGAGCAGACTCTCCATAAATGGATGCCCCATACCTTTCCCAGTTTCTGCAAAGCTAGCCCTTATTCTTATTACTATGCCGATTTTGCACCTTGCCGCTGCCTAATGGTTTTCTTTGCTTTATTTATTGTACATGTCGCAAGTGAAGGTTACCTCATTTCTCTCATCAGGGTGAGATGAACACCTTGTCACCTCCATGCAGCCCAACCACCAGCCCTATCCATCTGACCCTCGTTCCCTCCTGGGTTCCTGTTTTCAGACTCCTGTCTGAGTGCTGGGGGTTTCAACTTGCTGGGGGTTTCAACTTGGAATGCTCTGCCATCTCATCAAACTCATCACCTGTGCAATCTCAAATGGGATTTACCACCTTATCCCCAGAGCTGGTTTTCCCTTCTATTGCGTGTGTGTCAATTTCATCATTTTTCCAGGCACTCTAAAGGAAACTATTAGAGTTATCTTCAATACTTCCTCCTCCTTGAATCTTTTATATTAGCTTCTGAATGCTACTGATTTTTCCTCTAGTGCTCTATCTGTAATTTCCTTTTTATTTTTCTTCATTGATCATTTAGTCATCAAATACATTTATGGATCACCTTGTGTGTGCCACTGCAACACATCAAACTGAATTCTTCTCCCAATTTTGTGCATTTATGATGATCTTGTGATTGATTACAGAAGTTTGACTGTGGAACCAGATGGTTTGGATTCAAATCCTGGTTCTGCAAATTCCTATCTGTAGGACTTTGGGCAAATTCCTTAGCTGCTCTTTGTCACAGGTTTCTCATCCATAAAGTGGTAATGATGATAGTATCTACCTCATGAGGTTGTTAGGAGGATTAAGTAAGTTAGTACATGCCAAGTGCTAAGAGTAGTGACTGGCATATAATAAGCATGACATTGGTGACAGATATTAATCAACTGCTTTCTCGTTTCCTTTACTTCCTCTCTCTATAGCTCATCTTTCATCTGCTTTTTAAAAATTTTGCCTTGCACAAAGCTTTTATCAGATCAGTTTCCAGTTTGCTGAGTACTCCTTCCTTCCAGAATAAGGTTATTTCCTTTGGTAGACATTCAAGAGGTGGCATACATTTTGCCCTAACCTCACTTCTCCATATTCATAAATAAACCTTGTTTGTTCCCAAGAACAAACTGCTCTTGGGAACTTGTGCTCACCATGAGAGAGGCATCTAAGTTGACATGGTCCTTTACAGTGTTCATGGATTTTCGTGTCAGGACACTGAACAGTGTTTGCTTTACCATCCTCTGCTTACTTTCTATGCCTTATCTAGAATGCCTCTTTACCACCTTAAATTATATTATAATGTTTCATATCATTTTAGTCTCACTTTTTCTTGAGATCTTCCCCAAAATTTCTGGTCCTCAGTGATCCTTGGGCATTCTTAATAGCATTCATTTTGTTCTCTTTATTTACTATATAGTACATAGTACTTGCTTCTGCATTTTGCAGTCTTCCTTACCAGAGTTGGCCTCCATATTGTTAGAACAGGAATTGGCAAATCTTGTACCTAAAGGGTGAGACAGGAAGAGGTTTTAGGCATGCATGCCATATGGTCTCTGTTATTCCTATTAATTTGTCAGCTCTGCTATTGGAAAACAAAAGCTTCCATAGACAGTACAGAAAACATGTATATGACAGCCTTCAAATCAAAAATCAACCTAGATTTACAAACATTCGTGGCAGCCTGGATTTGGCCTTTGCACTGTACTTGCTGATCTCTGATCCAGGGAAGTGTCTGTTTATATACTGAGACTTTAAGTAAAATGTTACTGATGGAGTGATTTTGAATGTGAGAAGATTTTGTTTGGATACCAGTGGGTCTGTACCATCTCTACATGTGGGCAGAGGAATTTCCCTCATTGTTTACACAGCAGGTACACTTGGAAAAGACACAAAATTCTTGCTATATTACTACCTCTACTCTTTACAGAAAGTCTACCTAAACTCCTGACAGTGGGAAAAGATGGAAGGCTGGGGGAGGAGTGGTTGCTAGGAGGGAAGTCTCATCACCATGGAAACAGCTCTCTGCACTCCTGCATTGGTCTTTGAACACCAGGTGGTTCATAAATAGCCAAGAAGCATCTGAACTTACATTGCAAAGAGAAAACTACTTTTGATGATAGTTAGAAATGTGTACTTGCCTTGGTCACTGGCCTATTGGTTCCCAAATGAGTTTTCAGGGTATCTGAATGTCACTGCTGAGCAGTCTTAGAGAATAGTTTGCCTTTAAGTGATTAATGACAGGAAATGACAGTGATTGAAGTTTTAGATTTTTCTTTCCTTTCAGATTGTATATTAATGTTAGACAAGCATGGCTAATCAAATTTACCATTTCTTCACACTTTATTACTTCAACAAATGGGCTAGGAAAATCTTTTTAATATTTTGAATCCCAGGCATCCAAAGATTTTATGAAGCCATTCACACACACACATATACACACACATACACATGCACACATATGCACACACATACACACACGTACAGATATTTATTGCCCCAAAATTTCTTGTTATTTTTTTCTTTTGAGGTGCTGGGAATTGAGCCCGTGGCCTCATGCATGATAGGCAAGCATGCTACCACTGAGCCACATCCTAACCTTAACAAGTCTGATCTGAAAATCATGTCATCAGCCTATAAAGAAATGGACGAAAACTGATGCTTTTGGAAGAACAACCTGTCAGTGGTGGTGTCACGTAGAGGCCACACATTTTTGGCATTTTTTGAGAATTCAGTCTTCTTCTAATCATTGATATCTTTAATTAGAACTTAATCCTAATCAATATCTCTAGTCAAAACTGACCATCCAATATTCTGACCATATTTCCATTAATCTGGTCACTATTTCCCAGAATCTGGCATTAGCTTCTCATCTAAGTAGCCCTTGTCTATCTGTGTCTTCTCACAAAAACAGAGGAGCTTATAGTTTGAGACTTAAATCACCTACAGAAAATAATTCTTACATACTATACCACTGTGAACTTGATCTGCAGTTGATTACATGATAAAAATTGGGATGGCCAGAGTTTAGGAAGAGTCATTTCCATTTAGTAGATCACAATTAGAATGGTCATCATTTAAAATTTAGCAAGAGGCTAAGGATTCTGGAGGGATTGTTTCAAATATGGGGCACATTGTGAGAAATCATAATACACTGGTTGACTTGAATCTCACTGGCTCATGTTTAATTAGACCCATGTCCTTGTATCTAGGCCTCCCTCCTTCCATTGCAGTAACAGCCCCTGAGGCTTAAAATGCCCTTCACACACCTCTTTCATGACTTTGCCATGTCTGAATACCACTTGTTTGGGGTGGTCCAATTATGCCCCCCCCAAAGTTAAGTTGAAGTCCTAGTACTCAGTATTTATGAATGTGATCTTATTTGGAAATAGGGCCTTTGTAGATAAAACCAAATGAAGATGAAATCATACTGGATTAGAGCAAACTATTATTCCAAAAACCCTGGTATCCAATCTTGTCTTATCTTAGAAGCTAAGCAGGGTTGGGCCTGGTTAGTACTTGGATGGGAGACAGCCTAGGAATACTAGGTGCTAATGGCTTGGGAGAAGGATCTGGTATCCCACTCCTGAAATAGTCAGTCCTAGAAAACCCCATGAATAGCAGAGAAGCATTGACAATAGTGCCGGGCATGGCACAGTGTTGGACAGTGTTTGGTCTGGTGTATATAGGGTCACTATGAGTCGGACCCAACTCCACAGCACCTAACAACAACATTATTCTAATGACTGATGTCCTTGTGAGAGGATGGAAATATGAGCACAGACACACAGGAGAATTATGTGAACATACACACACGCATGCACACGTGCTCACACATGGAGGAAGGATCTGTGAACAGGGAGGCAGAGACAGAGTGATGCATTTATAGGCCAATGAATGCAAATGATTCTAGCACTTACTAGAATCTAGGAAGAGGTAGGAAAGATCCTCCTCTAGATCTTTGAGAAGGATCACAGCCCTATCGGCAATTTGATTTTAGATTTCTCCTCTCCAGAACCATGAAAGGATCAATTTCTGTTAAACCATCCAACTTGTGATACTTTGTTGTACAATCCCTGGGAAACCAATATAACTTGTATTTTATTTACATAACTGTTTTCTTTTAATTGATTCTTTTTATGTAAATATATTAATCTAAAAAGTAAACTTTATAGCAGTACTGTGTATAGAGGAGCAATATTACTTTCCACATGTTGAGTAATTTTGGAGGAGTATGAAATTATTTTCCTACAACCTGTTTGTTGATGAACTTACCTCATGACTGGTTTCAAGACACTTCTGGATAACTTCTGGTTTAGCAGAATCGTGCCCTTTATATTGGTTTAATGCTCCATCATTCCAGGCTTGGAGGAAGAGAAGCTTGGGCTGAAAACCTTGGCTCTGTATTTGATTGGGGTATGTAGATGCTTTTGGGTGAAACTATCAGAAGCCCCAGTTTATTTATTATTTCTATTATTATTATTATTTTTATTATTATTATTTTGATTTTGGGAGCAGAGTCTCACCACATAGCTCTAGTTGGCTTGGAACTTGCTGTGTAGTCCAGGTATTGAATTTTCAGTGATCCTCCTGCCTCAGCCTCCCAAGTGCTGGGATTACAGACATACACCATCACACCTGGCTGAAACTCCAGTTTAAATTGTCTTCCACAATAAGGAAACTTATGATCTCAAGTAGCAAGAAGTCAGAGATAATGTAGGCTTCAGGTTTGGCATGATCATGGCTCTGGCCCAGTTCCTCTGCTCTTCACCCTGCCTTTTTCCAAGGTGGCTTCTCTCAGGGTAACGATATAGTTCCTAAGAGAAGAAATGCATAGGGAAGTGCAGGAGGGGTATGTGGAAGGGAAAAAGAAGTTCTCTCCCATCATGGGTTACAAACTTTCCCGTCATTCTACTCAGGACATGTGCCAGCCCCCAAACCAGCAACATTTGCCAGGGGATGCTTATGCTGGGTTCCCGAACCGACCTCTGGCAACCTTGTATGAGTTGGTTAAGACTGATTCATATATGCTTGGGCTATCTGAAGGAAAAATGCCTAAATGAAATTAGGGCTCAATTGGAAAATGTCATAGGGGGATTAGATCCTGAGTAGGCACATAACAAGTTCCTCCTTACCTCCTTGGATACCTAACATCTACTCACACCCTTATTCCCATGAGTACACCTTCACAGGTGTGAATGTTGGTATGAAATACACTCCTCCCTTCTCAGAGCAAGTTCAAAGCCTCATCCTAGTCCTGCATCTGGGCCCATGTTCAGGATCTCTTAGTAGCATCTTCCTGTTGGTCTAGAAATCTCCCATTAAAATTTAAATCATTCCCTACATCCCCAACATTAATTCATACAATTGTGGAAATGCAGATGACATCTTCTCATTTGGGAAGAAAGAGAAAGGAAACAGTCCTTAGTGGTCACTGGTTCAAAGCAGCACATGTCCCACCCTGTTGGACAATAAGTTGATGGTCATATGCTGGTAACCCTTCTGAGTGCCATGGCTCTGTGCTTCACAAAGCCTGCCCATCCATGGTTCTCTGGGGGCACATCTGAGATGGGTATTAGCAGAGAGGAAAGGGATACCTTTTCTGAGGGCTACAAAGCTTTAGCAGTTTTCTCTTTCTTTACAAACTCATATAACTTGATATAAGGGTTGTATTATCACAGGATATTGTAGCCTGGAATCAGGGAATTTTTGGCCATACTGTGGCCTTTAAAACTCATTAGACATTTTGTTTACTTGCTGCTAGCTAATTCCATGGATTAGAAACATGAGATTGTTGATATAAGGGTTGTATTATCACAAGATATTGTAGCCTGGAATCAGGGAATTTTTGGCCATACTGTGGCCTTTGAAACTTAATAGACATTTTGTTTATTTGCTGGTAGCTAATCCCATGGATTAGAGACAAGAAATTGTTAGCCAGGGGTGGTGACACAAACCCATAATCCCAGCACTCAGGAGGCTGATGCAGGAGGATTGACACAAGTTCAAGATCAGCCTGGCCAATATAGCAAATTCCAGGCCAGCCTGGGCTACATGGTGAGACCCTGTCTCAAAACAAAAACAAAACAACAAAAATCCCAACAACAGAAAAAAATAAGAGATCACAACCTGACAGGGTCTTTGTTTGTGTCTTGGAGTTTCTTTTCCTTTTTTCACTCCAACCTTTTGAGGTAAAATTGGAACAGAAAGAATTTACCTATGGTATAATAATGTGTATGAACTCACAATCCTTCTGCTTCAGCCTCTTAAGTACCTAGGATTGTAGCTATGTGTCAGGGTGCCTAGCTCAATGTGTATACACATATATAAAATGTGTATATATATAAAATGTACATATATAATGTGTATATATATATATTTTATGTAACCACAGGCAAGCTAATTAACATATATTTCATATCACATAGTTACTTCTTTGGTGTTGCAAGAACATTTTGAAATCTACTCTCAGCAATTTTCAAGTGTACAGTATGTTATCAGCTATATTCATCAAGTTGTATAACAGACCTCTAGAATTTATTCTGCCTATGTAACTAAACTTTGTACCCTTTGACCAACATCTCTCCAATGTCCCTCTCCTACCTCCTACATCCAATGGTAATCACCATTTTATTTTCTGCTTCTAGGAGTTCAATTCTTTTAGATTCTACATATAAATGAGATCATATAGTATTTGTCTTTCTGTGCCTGGCATATTTCACTTAATATAATGTCCTTCAGGTTCATCCATATTATTGAAAATGATAGAATTTCCTTCTTTTTTATGGATTTGTAATATTCCATGTAGGGAGAAGGACCCAGCAACCCACTCCCAAAAATCAATCCACCAGTGAAAATCCTGTGAATAGCAAAGAAGCACTGACAATGGTGTTTCACCTGTTGGACTTATTGGATACCAACTCGATAGTATCTAACAGCAACAATTCCATGTATGTGCATACATACACACACATATGTGTGTATTCACACATTTTCTTTATCTGTCATCCTTTGAGGCTGGGATTTAGCTTAGGTGGTAGAGTGCTCCTCTGCAGTCTCTGAGGTCCATAGTTCAATTCCCAACAGCACAAAATGGGAGAAGGACATGGCAATCCACTCCGGAGGCAATCCTGAAACAATCAGCCATTGAAAACCCTGTAAAGGTTGCTATGAGTTGGGCATGACTCTATGGCAGCCAATAACAACAATAACACATGTCATCTTTTGATGGACATTTAAGTTGATCATATATCTTATCTATTGTGAATAATGTTGCAATAAACATTGGAGTACAAGAATATTTTCAACATACTGATATTTTTGTGTGAATATGTACCCAAAAAAGAGATTGCTGGATCACATGACAGTTTCATTTTTAGCTTTTTGAGGTACTTCCATACTGTTTTCTTCACTCTGTCTCTCTTTCTCTTTGTTCTTTGGATAGTAGTCTTTCTAACAAGTGTGAAATGTTATCCCATGATGATTTTAATTTGCATTTCCTTGTTGACTCATTGTGTTAAAACATTTTTGAGTATTTTTCATATATCTGTTGGCTATTAGCATGTCCTCTTTTAAATAGTGTTTATTTAGGTCCTTTGCCCATTTTTAAATCTGGTTATTTATATTTTGCTATTGAGTTGTTTGGACTCCTTTAACTCCTTACCAGAAGTGTTATTCACAAATATTTGCTCCCATTCTATAGGCTGTCTGGCCACTCTGTTGATTGTTTCCTTTGCTGCCTGGAAGTTTTTTTAGTTTGGTGCATGTCTCGGATTTTCTGGCTGCTTGCTCTCTGACACTGTACCTTGCCCTATCTCTCTAGGTTGCTGCCTTTGGATCTTTCAGGGCCATACTCTAATCAGAACCTTAGGCTGCTTCCACTCCAGCTGTTGCTTCAAACTGAGCATGTTTTACTCCAAGTCCACAGACAAGGCTTAATAGAGGTGCACAGGAAGGGACTGGGTGATCAGGCCTGTCTTTCGCTCCAATCGTTTCTCCTGACAAGTCTCCTTAGTCTCTGCCTCTATTGGAAAACTTTGTTTTGGAGTACAGAATTTTAATCTTGTAAAGAAGAAAATTAGCAGTCTCTCAGACATTTTAGTAGGCCATAGGCAGAAGGAACTTTTAATAGCAAAGACATATTTCCATACTTCTTTTTTTTGATCTGTTTTAAAAATAGTTACTTTCAACATAAGTATGTTTCTTTTTTCATAAATAAATCTTCCTGAATACTATTGGAAGTGGCTAATACAGTTGATAACCTTAATTTTTCCTATTACTAGAGTTTTTATAGACATATAATCCATGCCCCAAGACATAATCTGTAATGGCCTTACTAATGTAACTACATACCATTTTCCAGTTGAGAATGAGTCTTCAGAATCAACTCCAGGGGGCACTCTTCCTATTGTAGAGGATCACAATCTGCATTACTGTGCACTGCAGACTACAGGGAATTGTGGAGGCCTCACTGCCTGCAGCACTCCCTTACCTATTGCCTATTCCCAATTCTGATGTCAGTCTTAGAGGCAGTCACCAGAAACTGACTCTGGTTAACTTAGGCAGAACTGCAGTTTATTGAAAGGGTAGTGTGTAGCTCACATAAGTGCTAGGCTGGAATACTGGGTTTGGAAAATAGTAGAGAAAAAGGAGGTTGCCCATCCAGTTGTTATTAGGTTGCATCAAGTTGGATCCTACTCCTAGTGACCCTGATAGGGTTTGCTTTGGGAGTAGATTGCCATACCCTTCTCCTGCTTTTGCAGTGTTGAGGATTGAACCCCGGACCTCGGAGAGTATGGAGTAGCACTCTACCAACTGAGCTAAACTCCAGCCCACCCACCCAGAGGTAGAACAAATTCTTACCATAGCCCCATGCTGGAGTTACAGCATTTGATCACTGGATGTCACAGCTTGGAGCAGCACCATTGCTGTACCTGGAAAAGGGATGTTGGTGCTCCTTCTGGGTCCTCAGTATAATTTCTGGTCTCTGTTTCATCACATTACCATGTATAGATAGAAAACTCTTTGGTGTGTACACCTGACTGGCTGAGCTTAGTTCATGTGCTTAAGTTTAGCTTCCAGAAGAAGCAGGGAAAGCAGAGTTTTGGTGTCTTCAGCTTCAATCGTAAGAGGTACGATCTACCTTCTCTAGAACATTTAACGTGCAAAATTTCCTATATATAGAAAGGGGACAAGAACACTGGGTCATAAAGGAAATGCCATGCCCATTTCAGTGGAGTATGCTCCTAGTAGTTGTATTTGCTCTGAATCTACAAGCTAAGGTTTTATTTATAACATGTTCCCAAGTTTTGCAGAGACCTAGGTAGGATTTATTAATTGGCTATGAAATATTTCAAGTAGTACTTGTAGGTAATCTATAATTCTCATAACTTCTCAAAATAGATATTGTGATCCTGGTGTTAATGAGGATAATGATCATGATAATGATGTCAACTAGGATTTACTGAGCATATAGTATGGACTGTGTGCTAAGTACTTCAGCTGTACAGCCTCAGTTAATCTTCTGGGTTTATTATTCCTGTTTTACAGATGAAGAAATTGAGTTTCACAAGTTTCAGAGGGCTGAGGGCTTCTGTAACTTGCCCAAGATCAGGCAGATGGAAAAAGTTAGAGAAAAGACTGGTATCACGCCGGCACCACGATGTACCTCTGTAACCCCAGCGACTCGGGAGGCAGAGTCAGGAGGATTGCAAGTTTGAGGGCAGAGGGCAGCCAGTGTAACTTAGTGAGACCTTGTCTTAAGATAAAAAACAAAAAGGGGCTGGGAATACAGCTTAGTGGTGGAGCACTTGGAAAGTATGCTCAAGGCTCTTTGTTCAACCTCCTAGTACCACCAACAAGAAAAACAACAAAAAAACCCCCAAAACCAACCAACCAACCAATCAACCAACCAACCAAACAAACAAAAAAACACAGGAAAGAACTGCCACCAGTTTAAATACCTCCATTGCGTGGGCATATAACAGGTATTGAAAAACTGCTCTTGCTAAAAAAGACTGATGCCTCACTTGACCCCACAAGATAACCAAAAGCAGGATGAAAGCCTGGCCCTTGTGTCTTCATTTTTCATGTTTCCTTTATTTTGGGTGAGACTCCTGGCTCAACTCTGCACATAGGCATGTTATTCACTTAAGGAGGGTCTGTCCAAAAACTGGTGATACCTACCTATCTTATCCTGCTTGGGCTGGCCTGGAACTTACTATGTAGTCCAGGCTGGCCTCAAACTTGCATCGATCCTTCTGCCTCTGCCTCCCAAGTGCTGGGATTACAGATGTGCACCACATGCCCATCTGGATTAACTTTTACTTTGACCCATGGAAAGAAAAGTAGCTAACTGCTCACTTCAGTGTCATTTATTTGAGACATCCTTAAACTTTTGATCCACAAATATCATCAGATTGTTTTAATTGTGTTTAGTCAATATGTCAGTGTCATTAGTGTGAACAAAACTTGTAATTTGAATTTATTGTCAATGTCTGAATATTTTCATTCAAACACACTAAGCCTTCTAAATGTAACTTGAAGTTTATATCTTTAAATTCTATCAGTTGTTTATTCTAAAACTAAAGTAAGTGCTTGAAATTAATGGTGATTGTTAAAACTTTTAACATTATGTACCAAAACAGTTATGATGAACTTTAAAATAATCAAATTAATAGAAAACTAGATGAGTAGTTAATATGAAATAACTAGATTAACTAGTTAGTTTAAAAAATCATTTTTTACTTTTTGAGCAAAGAAAGGCTATAAAATTAAAAAAGAATACAAGATGGAACATAATTAGATTATATCACAACCCTAATCTTTAACTTTTTTGTATATTGCCATTTATATTTTTAAAAACAATTTTTAGTGCTGCAGACCAGCTGCAGCCTAGATAGAATCCAGGGTTCCCCGAAGACGGATGAGGAGTCCGAGGTGGGTAACAAACACAGCAGCTCAGAGGCAGTGTGATCTTGTTCCATTTATTTCCAGATTATCCAGCCTTTTTATACAGAATTACCATTCATGAAATCTTATGAAAGGTCAGAAAAAGACAAGGAAGTTAGTTGCATTTATGGAATCACCTGATCAATTGTCACATGAGTGGCTGGTGGTAATCAATCAAAGTGGAAGAGGAACTCAGAGACAAAGTGTGATTATTTTAAAGAAATAAACCAAGATGACCTGAGCATTTGCCTTTCCTGTAACAATTGACTATTCTCAATCTTTATGCAGGAATTTAGGGCGGTTAACTGTTACCTGTGTGTCACCCCATTGAATCTGTTGTTATGAAGAATGGGTGCTTTCCGCTTACTGTAGAGCTGTCGGTACAAAGGCTTTTGTTTAAAGAGTTTACCCTGTTGGAAGTCATTCGGGGATTTCCCTTCAAGAAAGCCAAAACTAAAAATAGATCTACCATATGACCCAGCTATAACACTATTGGGTATTTACCCAAAGGGAGATGGGTCATCATACCACAGAGACACCTGCATCTCCATGTTCAATGCAGCGCTTTTCACAATAGCAAAGATATGGAATCAACCAAAGTGCCCTTCAACAGAAGAATGGATAAAAAAACTATGGTACATATACACAATGGAATACTATTCAGCAATCAAGAAAAATGAAATAGGGTCATTCGCAGCAAAATGGATGGAATTAGAGAAAATTATTTTAAGTGAACGAACACA
>VMDO01030763.1:0-20901 GCA_007922755.1 Pedetes capensis
GGGCCTGCAGCCGTAGCCCTGTGGAATCTGATCCCGTCAGATCTAGGAAGCTAAGCAGGGTCAGGCCTGATTAGTACCTGGATGGGAGACCGCTGGGAACACCAGGTGCTGCAGGCTTGGGAGAAGGACCTGGCAACCCCCTCCCAAAAATCAATCTGCCATTGAAAACCCTATGAACAGCAGAGAAGCACTGACAATACTGTTTCCCCTGTTGTACAGAGGGTCGCTATGAGTCGGATACCGATTTGACGGCACCTAACAACAACAACAACATGGAAACAAGGATTTTGCAGCCACAGAGAAGTATGTT
Source organism: Pedetes capensis (assembly GCA_007922755.1). Lineage (NCBI taxonomy): Eukaryota > Metazoa > Chordata > Mammalia > Rodentia > Pedetidae > Pedetes > Pedetes capensis. The sequence goes on from VMDO01030763.1 coordinate 311, forward strand.
CTAAAACTGATATGTAATGTTACCATCTTTATAATAACTAAAACATACTGAAAAAGATAGGAAGAAATTACTGTACAACTAGACTCAGAATTTGAAAAACTTACCTGTACAACGTACCTGTAGATCAATTTTTATCATCTTATTTCTCCCTTGTCTTCCAACTACACTATATATTCTTGTTGTTGTTTCTGTTTTGTTTTGTTTTATTTTGAGATAGTCTCACTCTGTCGCTGAAACTGGCCTGTGACTTGCTATGTACCCAGGCTGACCTGGAGCTTTCCTGATGTCTTTCTCAGGTTCAGGTGATCCTCCTGCCTCAGCCTCCCAAGTGCTGGGATTACAAGCATGTGTCACCATGCTCAGCTCTCCACAGTATATTCTTTCATATTTTATGTTCCCACTTTTATGTTTACACTTTTATTATTTTTGTTTACACTTTTATTAATTATTTTATTTTATTAATTAAATTATTAATTAAATCACATAATCACTACAATGCCTAAAATCATCCTCCAAGTCTTGTTACGATGTGATAAGACACATGAAGAAGTCATCATTAAACTGTGTCTACTAACAACTATTTTTAATTTAACCCAAAACTGAAATGTATTCCAGGTAATTTCAAGATAATACACCTAACATAAAAATAGCTGAATATTCAAACAATGAACTATTACCAACATTCATATGCAATTTTGTTATTGTTGAAAAGTAAGACAATAGTAGCCCAACAGCAATATCTACTACGGGGATACTAGGCTCATTTAATAAAAGACAACTTGTCATTTGGGGCCTAAGGAAGGAATCGTATTTGTCCTTTCTCCTACCTCATCCTTCACCACTAGTATTCTAATATTATCTGACTTTATATGTAAATGAATAATATATGTGATATGCTGCTACTCTGATACTGTCAAGAAATCTCACCTCTCAGTATTAAGTGCTCTTAGATAGTCTCCTCTAGTACTAAGTCTCTGCTAGGTCATGAAACTAGCAGTAGCCACTGAAACATTAATAAGCATGAAAACACAGAGGCTTGTTAAATACTGGCACTCTGGAGCTTGTTCTTTTACAATGCTCTCCTGCTCTCTTAGAATGTTTCTTGCAAATATAGAAACAACAGAAAGGAAAAGAAGAAGGGAAATACCCAGCTATCTACCAGCTGTTCAAACCACCCCAGCTGAGGTCCCAGCTTTATGAGTTAAGAAGCCACCTCAGACATTATAGCCAACATATGCCATATAGAACAGTCTCCACAAAGTCCTGCTCTAATTTTAGCATCAAGAGCAAATAAGTGATTATTAGTGTTTTAACAATTATGTTTTAGAGTCTTTTATTATTATAGGTAACCAAAACAATATGGTAAAACAAGGACAATTGCTTCTGTTAAGTAGTAAGCAACAAACAGTGGTAATAACTGTATTGTTATCATAAAAATCCCCTTGGGTGTGATGGCAAATGCCTGTAATCCTAGCTACCCAGGAGGCAGAGGCAGGAAGAACACAGGTTTGAGGCCAGAGGCCTGCATAACTTAGTGAGACCCTGTAAAAGTAAAAAAATTGGCTGGAGGTGTGGCTAAGTGGTAGAGCATTTGCAAAGCATGCTTAAAAGCCCTGGGTTCAACTCCCCAGTACCACAAACCCCACCTCCACCCCAATGTACTGTTCTTGATATTTGAGTGTTCATAAGGGCATTCTCCTGACTTTCCTAGTTACCAGTAAAAAGAGAGGAGGAAAACAACCAAAAAGGACCATTTTTCATTTTCCTTTTCTTCTTTCTAATTTATGCTGTTGTTGTTATGTACCATCAAGTTGAGTTCACTCATAGTGACCCTCATAGGGTTTTCAATGGCTGATTGTTTTCAGGAATGGATTGCCACAGCCTTCTCCCATATTTGCAGTGCTGGGGATCAAACCCAGGTCCTCAGAGAGTATGGAGAGCAGGCTCTCTACCAACTGAGCTAAACCCCTGCCCTTCTGATTTATAGCTGGCCTTTTTCTTTTTATCTCTGTTAATGTCTCCCCAGCATAGCTAATCAATGATTCAGAACAATTTTAGGCTTTGGTTGTGCTCTACACCTCAGTAATTATAGGCATCCCCTTCAATCTCCCTTCAGACCACAGGTAAAGTTCAATAGAACAAACTCTTCACTAAACCAGAAGTTTATACTCATTTAACTCATACTTCTTTCTTAGCTGATATAATCAATCATTGAGTAAAGGAAATTGGAACCAATAACCTCTTCTTTAGAAAATTAAGCAGCAAGAAAAACACACCTGCTACATTTCCTCAATGAATTCACTAATCTTAACTATACAAATTTCTTAATCCTTTTAACACTCTTTCTTCACACTTCATTCATGATATTTATCTTGATCTACTCTGAATCATTGCTATTAGTTTACTTAACTTCTTTCTACTAGACCTAAAACTTCCCTGGAAGGACTTGTTGAAAACAGGAGCATTTTAGTCATTGCTGTAACCCTGGAGGCACCTCCACCCCTCACACAGATACAGTAAAAATACTTATGTCCTGCTCAGCAACAACTTTGTCCATAACTAATCTTTTTTAATTAAGAAATGATTTACAGCGACAAAGTTAATGAATGCTACAGTTATGTGTCCTAACATTAACCTTCAGCAATTGCTTGGCTTAAGAATGATTTTATTTTTGTAGATACAGTAAAATGATTTTTAAGAAAAAAGAAGATATGATTTACACTATTTTCTTTTCCTTGAAGTTATAGGTTTAGATGTCTAATATTAGGTCCAGTTTGAGATCTAAGCCAGCTGCCAGTCAAATAACATCAAAAGCAAAGAAGACCTTGGTGGACATTACAACAAACAGGAGGGCTTAGTACCCATCCGTTAAGTGGCAACCACTACTCACCTCCAACAATCTACTCTCAAGCAGGAATGGCCTTAAGGAATAATCAAATCTTGTGAAGTTTCAAGAGCTGACAGAAACCAAGACTTCTTAAATATGACATCTTCTTATTTTTAATAGATGGCAACTACATGTTCTAAATACACTAAGAACAACAATATTTATGTCTGGGTTAGATTCTCTCCAAAGGCCCCTGTTACTGCTGGCTAACAGTTCAAAAATCTCTGTATATAATTGAAGGTACACCAAGGTAAAAATTCTCCTTTACTCTCACCTTAAGAAAAGAGAAATAATGAAAAGTCTGAAGTGCTCAATAAAATACAGAGTACCAGTGCCAAACTCTTTTAATTTAGCCTTTTCTCTCTCTTGAAAAAGAAGTTTGTTAGCAGTTTTAGGTATAAATCTTTCACGGCAGAAAAAAATACAAGGACAATTTTTTTCCTTTTAAAATTCTGTTCTAAAAGCATGGGGAAAGGAAAATATTCAAATAAATGTAATGGTTAAAATTACACAAACTTTTCTAGTCTTAAGCAAACTAATGAACATGTTTAGAAAAGAGCACAAAATACTAATGTTGCTGTTGTTAGGTGAAGTTGAGTCAGATCCAACTCATAGTGACCTTCACAGGGTTTTCAATAATTATTTCAGGATTTCTTGAGGAGTAGACTGCCACATCCTTCTCCTGTGTAAAATACTAATAGTGTCAATATATTTGCATTGGTTTATCTACATTTTGTCACTTGACTCTCACAGTCAACAGCACAAAACTAGCTTTAAATAAGGCTGAACTCCACCAAGGAACTCTAGTCTGACAAACTACGTGTGGACTCAATCCTGTGATCTATACCTTCTTAATACCAGACTATCAAATAACTATAATGATCAATTGTTAGTACTCAAATATTAATTTTGTTCAAGAACATTCCTTCAACTGTTTTTACAAAAGATTGACTATTTAACCAAGGTTGTAAAAATTCTTCCACTTAAAAGTAAAAATTTATAGAGAACACATGAATTTCACCTCTAAAATTGCTCAGTCTACTGCTAGAAGCCCTTATGAAGTTAAAATTAATTTTTCTAATATAGTGAATCATAGTAGACTTGTCCTGGAGGTCAAAACATCCTCTAAAATAGCACTAGAGCTGAAATAATTGTGGCACCTATAATCCCCACTATTCAAGAGGCTGAGGCAGGAGGATCATTCGAGCCCATGAATTCACAGCCAGCCTGGGCAACATCCTGAGACTGTGCTTCAAAAAAATAAAATAGTTCTTAATAAGGAAGTCCTTATACCAAAAGAAACAGTAGGCAATTTAATCATATTACAGTAAAATCATATTACTGTTATTCAGGAGACTATTTATTGGAACACTTACTATGTGCCAGGCACTGTGCTGAGTAGTTTGGAGGGCTTCAAATCCACAAAAAATTTGGTTCAAGTTTGGGGGCAGGTTCAATATGTTAAAATGTAGAGGGTTCAGGTTCGGTTCAGGTACCAGTTTAAATTTTTAATCCTATGTGTAGATTTGTTGTTGTTGTTGTTAGGTGCCATCGAGTCAGTATCGGACTCATAGTGACCCTCATAGGGTTTCAATGGCTGACTGTTTTCGGGATTGCCTCAGGAGTGGATTGCCAGCGCCTTCTCCCATTTTTGCAGTGCTGGGAATTGAACTTGGGACCCCAGAGACTGCAGCGCAGCGCTCTACCAACTGCGCCAAATTTTTCAGCTTTTGTCAATGTTTATATATAATAAAATAGCTAAAGATACAATAAATAAATAAATAAATAAATAAAAGCTGAATTCAAACCCAATTTTTCACTGGATTCAGGTTCAGGTTTGTATTCAGTGTTCTAATTCCAGTTGAGTTTGAAGCCCTGTTGTGGACATGTAGAATTTAAGGCCAGGTACAGTGGCCCAGGCCTGTAATCCCAGCCACTCAGAAGGCGGAGCCAGGAGGATGGAGTTCAAGGCAGCCTATCTAGTTAGGGAGTCTCTGACTCAAAATAAAAAATAGAAAATGGGCTGGGAGTGCATCCCAGTGGTTCATCACTTGCAAAGTGTATACAAGGCCATGGGTTCAACCCCCAATTACTGCAAAGAATAATTAAAATAAATAAATAAATACATGTAGGATTTAAACCTGAACCTTCTGAATTTTAACATAGTGAACCCACATGTTCATGTTTAAAGCCCTAGTTTGGAGTGTTCATTAAATCTTAAAAATAACCACAAGAAGTACCACTATTATCTCCATTTCAGAGATGGAAAAACTGACCTTTCTAAGATCACACAGCTAGTAAGTGGCAAAAGTCAAGATTCCAACTCAAATCTAGTCTAACTTCACGATTTGCATGCCTATACACTACACTGTATTGCCTCCAGTGACTTGGTTGATATCTTAAGTTTTGTTTTAAAAAGGGAATGGGGGATTGTACTTCTAAGTGGTATATTTTTAAAACACACCAGAAAATGAGCTGGGGATGTAACTCAGTCACGAAGCACTTGTCCAGCACATGTGTGAGGTCCGTGTGTGAGGTCCTGTGCTAGATACCCAGGATACACATATTCATATACCTTGTATATTTAGAGGTACTTTTAAAACATGAATTCTTTAAAAGTCTACAAATACTGTTTTTATTCCTAAATATATAATAATAATGAAAATCTCACAAACACAATTTTCCCAAGTAATCATGAGTATTAAAAATGTAATGGGAATTCTCTGTACTTTCCATTCAATTTTGCTGTGAATTTAAAACTGCTCTAAAAAAGGTCAATTAGAAACAATTTAAGAACAATATTCTTAATATGCCTATCCTAAATATGTCTAAGCCAGTTCTGTTATGAAGTGGCACAAGACTATATTCTTTCAATATTAAAAGTTGCTATTTTATTTATTATAACCACAATACTAAGCACATAGTGGGCTCTCAGTAAGTATTTAATTGACTGCTTTTCTCAAAGACTTCAAGGTGTGCAAGTAGTCTGTAAAACTGGAGTTTTTAACACTTTCAGAACATGACTAGAAAATTCTGCAATACATAGACATGACCTAAATCAGAATAAAATTAGACAGAAAACCTCTGTGTTTATAAAATAAAAAGGACACAACCTCTCTACATGATGGCTGGTATAAATAAGACTACTTTTCTACCTAAGTTGCTTTAAGTAAAAAAAAAAATGTAGCCTTATGTCAAAAATGGATTAGTATTATGGAATCTTTTCCTAAAGAGTTTTCTTAAGTTCTAAGTCCTGAAGAAGTTTGTCCCTCCAAAAAACTTTTGAACTGTCCATAATGTCGTCAACATATGAACCAAATCCTTTTTCCTAATTCTCACCAAGGTTGTTAAAATTCTAAGCCTCAATTCAGACTGATGTGAGGGATCCATAAAACAAGTTTGGTGGATTACTACCATGTCCATCTCAGTATTTTCCTGTGATCAAGTTCAACCCTTATAAATACATACCTAGATTCACTTATGAAAAGAACAAGTAAGGAGATTCTAACTTACACGTGAAAACTCTTATGTCTTATATGCTACAGTAAGCTATCAAAATAATTTTCAAATACAATACTGCATTGGCCACCAACAATATTTTGAAAAGAAGCACTATTAATTTTTGTTTTGCTTTAATGTTGTACTTACCCTAACAAATAAGAATTCTACGGAACAAGTTACAGGCATTGTTGATCACACCTGTTATTCACAAAACTTTTCTCTCCGACTTCTCAAAAAGTGATTCAAGACTTCTGATCACTGTTTTCAGAAGATCAAAGTTGGGATTTGCAATGCAACAAAAAGCTGTCTGACCATTGAGTTTTCCAAATTATATTAATAAAATACTCATTTAAATACTTGTATTCGAAACTTCCCACTAAACATCTAGCTTCAACAGGGAACACACATGGGTTGGTATATACATTGTGACTGCCTGGATAGCGGCAAGCTCGGCTGAATCCTGGAAGACCACCTCAATTTGGAAGAGACAGAACCATACCCAGTTTTCACTGAAAACACATTTTCCCATGCTTCCCATCTTTAAAACTTTATATCTTCCCATAGAAGCAATAAATGTACGAAGATGCCAAGGAGCATGCCTGTAGGGAAGATGACGGATCAAATTAAATCCCTACGCATGAAACCTGAAGCATCGAAACTTTTCGGAACAAATCACGGCAGAGAGAACACGGTATGTTTTACTCCTTCATTCCCACTTGTTTCCCGGAGCCAGTTTCCCCAGTCCCTGAAAAGCACTCTTTACTTACTGGTTAGTCGGAGGAGCAGTCAGCGGGATGGCGACCTCTTCCTCCTCGTATTCTGGTCCATCCAGAGAGTCACCTTCATCCACTGTCCCCAGGCCCGCGCCCAAAGTGGCCAGTTGGGGAGGCGGCGGCAAAGGGGGGAATCCGCCGCCTGGCCCGAGGGTGTCAGCAGGCAACGAAATGGTCCCCTTGGTGAGCGCCACCTCTCCACTAGGTCCAGCGACAGCAGCACACGCCAAGGTAGCAGCAGCACCTCCCCCAGTAAGTCCAGCTCCCCCAAGAGTCCCCGCCACAGACCCTGCTCCTAGGAATCCTGACCCCAAAGCGGCTCCGCCGGCCAGAGTCCCCACCACTCCGGCCTCCACTAGCCCAGGGAAAGGAGCGGCCGCCACAGGCAGGACCGCGGGTATCTTCACCCGACACACGGCGGGATAGGCACCGGAGCCCGCGGCCACGCCGCCTCCCGCGCCGGCAGTCACCGGGCCGCCTTCCTCACTGCCGGCCTCAGCCGCCATCATGTTGAAGCCCGCTCTGTTCTGCCTGCCCGGCCCGCCCGGGAGCCCCGGGGGCCACCAGGCCCGGGCGCCGAGCCGCCCCACCCAAGCGAGTCCCCCCTTCAGCTCCCCAGGCGGAGGAAACAACAACAAAAGGAGCGAACCCGCCGCCGCGCCCCCTCCTCCGGCCACAGCCCAAGCTCCGAAGCTGCCTGGATTACGGGAAGCGAAGTGGGGAAAAAAAAAAAAAAAAACTAACGCCTGCACAAATGCGACTCCGATCTCACCTTACACACACACTCACGCACACACATGCACAGAAACAGAAAACTTCCTGGCTGTTCTAAAGAGGAAGGGAAGCCCCATGCAAACAGCCGAGACGGCTGCCGCTCCTTGAGCCACCGCCACCGCTTCTTCACCACCCCAGTTCCGGCCACCCCCACCGCAGCCACCGCTGGTGCCGCTGCTGGGGCTGGGGCCACTGCAGCCGCTTCATCCTCCACCAGGCTGGAGACTGGAAGGGTGGGGAGAAGAGAAGGAAGGAGGACTGCGTAGCGGGGAAACAAACTGAACTGCTCACTACCTACAGCTCTGTTAGTGAAACCAAAGAGAGAAAGGAAGGCGGAGCAGGGGAGGAGGGGCGGGGGGAAGGAAGGGCGGAGGAGAAGGGAGAGGGCAGCTTCTGCGCAGGCGCGTCCCCGTCCCGGGGCGGGGACCGGGCCTGGAGGGAGGAAAAGGAATCCTAACGGAAGGAAGCGGCGGGGACGCGCGGTCGGCAGCGCTTGCCCGTTTCTCTTGGGTAGAGTGTGGTGGCGAAGCCCTGTCTCAGCTCTCAATGGCTAGTAGCGCACGCCAGCCTGTCAGGCCTTTGTTTTAATGGCGGGCGGGAAGGGTACCAGATTACCTGGCTGGAATAGCTGGAGGGACGAGGAAGCGTTGAAGAGGAAGGAAGGGGGAGGACGGATGGAGCCTTGAAGTTAGTTGCCTTCCCTACTTCATGACGTGTAGAAAAACGGCCTCAGCCTGCGGCGCAAAAACTAGGGGGGCGGGGAGCCTGCTGCAAAGGTCAGGGCAGCACTATATATGTTTTCTTTTTTTCGTTGCATGAAACCAATAACTATATGACTATCATACACACACACACGTTTTGTTTGTTGTTTTACATCCTGAGATTCAAGAAAACGAAATGGATAAAGGGAGCCATATGGAAGAGTGGAGAATTTTGGTAGCACTAGTGGTTGTGAAATCATGATTTCTACTACTATATACGTATTTTTCCCCCCGCACCGGCGGTCTCGCACAACCATACTAACCTGTGTCATTACAAGTCGGTTAAGTACTAAAGCAGAAGTGTTAAGAGATGTGCCACAGAAAACATAAATCAATGCACTTTTTTGTCCTGATTTGTGCCTCAGAAACTGCAAGGCATAATGCAATATGCACATGCCTCAAAAACTACAGGGTATAATGCAGTATGCACATGTCAACGGACAAGAGCGCCTTCAAATAAAAAAAATCTCAGTAATGTTCAAGAGTGCTAGTTATATATGGTGTAAAAAATTATCAGTAAACTCAAATCTCACTCTTAATATAGCCATGGCGAGAGGTTTTGTTTTGTCCTAATATATATATATATAAACTATTACAATTCTCCTTTGATATCCCGGAGATTGATTCCAAGACCCCGTGGGTATCAAAATCTGACGATGTTCAAATCCCTTAAATAAAATAGCTTAGTATATGTGTATAACCATTGCACATCCTTCCACACTCATCAAATTATCTCTAGATTTATAAAAACTAATGATTTTTTAAAAACTAAGATTTAAATGTCATATATATAGTTATACTGTGTTATTTAGGAAATGATGACCAAAATAATCTGTACATGCTCAGTATAGATGCAATTTTTTTCCAAATATTTTCCTTACAAGGTTGGTTCAACCCGTGAATGTGGAATGTACAGATACAGAAGATAGATATTGTATATGTATTCATTAAAATGGAGAAAACATTCACCTTGGCTGAATTACAGTACTGGTAATTTACCCTTTGGGATTCATATATTGTTCTTGTCTTTTAAATTCTCCCAGGAAGGATGCCATATTGAATACCACTGAATATTGATCTTAATATTTTCTCTGCTAATATTTCTCTGCTTAATATTTTCTCTGCCAAGGACTACCAAGCCCACATTGTGGTGGCAAAGGACTGAATTAAAAACCCAGTAAAAGGTGCCGGGGGGGATAATCACTAAAGGAGATGACAAAGTGCAGGCAAGATATTTCCTTTATACATTTGCATGTGCCTGTTTACTTTGTTAGTGACAACAATCAAACTTGATTAAACAACAGTTCTTGCCTCTTATACAGCATACCACCTGAAAGAGTGAAGTTGGATTAGTCGTGAAAGCTGGAATTCTTTTAGAATGGACTCAGACCATCAATATCCTAGCACTTGTAAGAAATGCCAATTCTGAATCAGAAACTGTACGACAATCTTTATTTTAACAAGGCCTGCCAGTAATTTTGCACACTTAAGTTTTGTCGACAGCACCTAACAACAACATACTATAGTATAGTATGGTAATCAAGAAAGCTGTATTCAATACCTTTAAAAGATTCTGAAAGAATTATTGTTGTTGTTGGGTGCCATTGAGTCAGTGTCCAACTCATACTGAGCCTACACACAACAGGCAAAAGAGTATTGTTAGTGCTTCTGTGCTATTCATAGGGTTTTCAATGGCTGATTGTTTTGTGTGTGTGTGTGTGTTTTGGGAGGAGGAGGTTTCCAGATCCTTCTTCCAAGCCTACAGCACCTGGTGTTCCCAGGTGGTCTCCCATCCAAGTACTAATGAGGCCCCTGCTTAGCTTCAGATCTGACAGGCCGCAGTGGTATGGCTGCACGGGAAAGAAAGAATAGGTGTCATTTAGTAGGTGGATGGGAAACAAATGTGGCTACTAGGCTCTACATTATTCTAGAAAGGAGGTTAGAAAAAAAGAGCAGAATGATGTAGCTCTGTAATCCTTAAGATTATAGTGAAGTACTGCTTCTTACAGTGGCCTCCCTGAGAACAGTTTTCTTTTAAATGTAGAACCTTAAGAGTATGAGATCATCAAAGGATCAACTATGCCTACTATTTAATGTATGACCCTCAAGTACCACATCCTCAACAAATTTTCACATATCTGGTGCTTATAAACCTACTGTGTGTTAGCATCCCAGGCCTTCAACTCTTCCACTCCAATCTTTACCATCAGCCCATACAATGTAGAGCACTGAACTGACAGGTTGTCAGCTCTCTAAGAGCTCAAATACCATCTGCCTGAGAGTCCAGGTCAGGTGCACTACTCTAATCATAGAATTACCCCCTCCTTTTTTAAAAAAATTATTTAGTATTTAGAGGTTAATATTTAATACCAGCTAATATGTACTATTGTGCTACCTTGGCTTCCAGTCTCGTCAGATCTCAGAAGCTAAGCAGGGTCAGACGTGGTTAGTCCTTGGAAGGGAGACCACCTGGGAATACTGGGTGCTGTGTGCTTGGAAGAAGGATGTGGCATCCCACTCCCAAAATAATCAGCCATTAAAAATCTTTATGAAGAGCAAAGAAGCACTGACAATAGTGTAGAGCATGGCATAGGGTTGGGTAGAGTTTTATCTGTTGTACACAAGATCACTATGAGTCAGACCCAACTCCATAGCACCTAACAACAACAACAATACCTTCCATACACTGAGTTATATTATTTTCTAGTTACATTTAGGTGCCAGTATCTTTTCTATAGTGCAAATACTGCAGTTTATCATTCCTAACCCAGTTCTAGGTATCCCTGATACCCTACTTTGAACAAGTCTCCATCCTTTTAAAACAATATACTAGATTAGATGAGCATTCATCTTTGAAATCCATTTCAAATAGAAAAGAACGACTATGCCAATATCTTACCTAATTTATATTTAACTCTACAGAATTGCTACTGCCCTTTTCATCCAAAAATATTACCACATATTTTATGAGGTATTTTCAAATATTTTTTATATTTCTATTTACAATATTGAACAGACCTAGGCTTTGACCTTTTACTATTTTTTGTATGCTTCCTTAATCTCAAATGTCATCTATCTTTACTGAACTATTATTTTTTCCAGGAAGGTTTGTTCCTACTTCCTTTATACCTTTTTTCCTTTATTCCTTCCTTTATTCCTTTTTGTCTTTTGCCTTTTTTCTTCTTATACTCACCTTGATTTTCTGGTCTTCTGTGATTTATAGTCTCGTATTCCCTTTTCTTCCCCTGCTAATTTCTCCCTCATGATCTAATTTAGTGTCATGTTTTTTCTTTTCTTCCAAGCTGGATTTCGTGGCAGACACCTATAAATCCCAGCACTCAGGAGGCTAAGGCAGGAGAATTGTATTTTTGAGGCCAACCTGGGCTACAGAGTCTCCAAAACCAAACAGACAAAACTTCTTAAAGTTTCATTGTGAAACACTGAAGAACAATTTTTGAAACTGTGAAACATCTATTTGGAGATAGGCATTAGAGGGATTCTGCAAGAATTGTTAAGTATTATCTTATGTAATATCAGTTAACAAAGGGAAGTAAACAGTCTTAATTAAATTCACAGGTAATATTAAACAGGGAGGTGCTGAAAGTAGTACAATATACCAAAAAGAGGAAAACTGAAAATAGCTTTTACTTTTAGTAAAACAATCTTTTATATCTGTGATTTTTAAAAAGTTACTTGATATATTGAAATACAATATTTAATGAAGACTTAAAATAAGAGTCTGCAGCCATACCACCCTGGTGTTTGATCTTGTCTGATCTCAGAAGCCAAATAGGGTCCAGCCTGGTTAGTACCTGGATGGGAGACTGCCTAGGAATACCAGGCACTGTAAAGCTTGGGAGAAGGAATCTGCAGCCCACTCCCACAACAGCCTTTGAAAACCCTATGAATAGCAGAGAAGCACTGACATAGTCCCAGGTGTGGCACAATCTCAGGGAGTGTTTTGTCCGTCATACATATGGTCACTATGAGTTGGACCCAACTTGATGACCCCTCACAACAACAAATAGTAAGAAATACTAAGCAAACAATAAAGTTTAATAATTCTAGTTTCATTATCAACTCAAATGTGATCATAGTTCATCCCAGAATATTTTGTAACTTTGGTATCTTAAGTATGCAAAAAGGTAGTTCTGACTCAGTAACAGAGCTTTAATTTTAGAGAAACTCAAGGGGTTAAGAGCAAATATATGAATAGTTTCTGATGAGAAGACTAAGTGAGAAGTGATAAAAAGGTTATAGCTTGCCGCGGTGGTGCACACCTGTAATCCCAGTGACTTGGGAGGCAGAGGCAGGAGGATCGCAAGTTCGAGACCAGAGCCAGTCTGCGTAACTTAATGAGACCCTGTCTCAAAAAGTTTAAAAAAAAAAAAATGGGCTGGGTCCATCTATGGTCCAGCACTGGCAAAGCATGCAAGTGTGAGGCCCTGGGTTCAACCCCCAGCAAAAAAAAAAAAAAAAAAAAAAAAAAAAAAGGTTATAACTGTGTTTGAAAATCCCCAGATTATGGTATGTTCTTGCCCTAGTACATCCTGAGCTATACAAACAGGCTTCCATGTTCATGTAAATAGTGTCAAAAGACTTCATTGACCCAACAATTTTGATAATACATCTTCTTACCCTAATATCCCCATTGCATTTCTCGACCTTATATTAAAACCCCTGAGAGCACACTTCCTAATTAAGATCTTTTGAGAAAATAACATTGAGAAAATGTAGGTTAAAGGAAATATTTTGATAAAAAAGTGAATAATTCTGCCAAGATTACAGTATGTGTTATAATTGCCAAATAAAACTGATAGTAACTATAAACACCATGGAGAAATTAAAAGAATAGTCTAACCTCTGAGGTTATAAAATAAATTTCAAAGGAAATTAGCAGAAGCCCTCTTGAACTTTTCAACTTATATATAGTTAAGCTTAGACTAATGAGATAAAAATACCCCTTCTTTTGAAAGATTAAAGAATAGTAAAGTATGTCTTTTTTATTTAGTTTATCCTTACAGGGTATTTTTCTGTACTTTGAGGATTTTTTTTTTCCACTATCAGAAATTTTTGTTGTTATAGCTCAGTTGGTAGAGCACTGCGCTGCAGTCTCTGAGGTCCCGAGTTCAATTCCCAGCACCGCAAAAAAGGGAGAAGGACCTGGCAATCCACTCCCAAGGCAATCCCGAAACAGCCATTGAAAACCCTAGGAGGGTCGCTATGAGTCAGATACCAACTCGACAGCACATAACAACAACAACAACAGAAATTTTCTCCCTTCATTATTTCTAGATTGTTTTTCTCTTGCCTATTACCTCTGACCAAAAACATTCATACATTTTCCTTTTTGTGCCTTTACTCATTTATATGATAGTATCTCATAGTAGTAGTAGAAGGAAGTGGAATGGTTTCATTAATTAGTAGGCAAGTGAAGTGGGAGAGTCAGGGTGGGTAGGATCCCACTCCATATTTCCTTTATTATTACACTCCCATTTTTTGCATATGTCAGTGACATTTTAAACACTACCTGAGGTGCCTTCCAAAATCCAACTAACTGTATGCTTTTTCAGCTCAGGAATCCAGTAAAGTGCCTAATCAAGTTACATTCTTTGGCTTACCCCCAGCATGTCCCTGGAACCCCTTCACTTCCAAATCTAATGTACAATACTCTTGAACAATCTAAAATAACTATACAGCAAAAGAATTGAGATATTGAGTTAAGATTATGGATATATAAGGAGTAATTTTTAAGTACGTCAAAAGCATTAGAAGTAATATAACTTCATTATTGTTAGGTGCCATCGAGTTGTTTGTGACTCATACTCAAACCCTCATAGGCTTTTCAATGGCTGATTATTTCAGGATTGCTTGAGAGTGAATTGCCACATCCTTCTCCCATTTTTGCTGTGCTGGGAATTGAACTTGGGATGTCGGAGACTGTAGAGTGGCGCTCTACCAACTGAGCTGAACTAAAAAATACCTTTCTAAGATGTTTCTAACAATAAGCATTTTTCAGTTGACATGTTCTTCTGGAGACATCACCTGTTATTTTCACACAACTTTTTATTTTTCAACTTTCTATCCATTCTTTGGGCTGGGATTTAGCTCAGTTGGTAGAGTGCTATGCTGCAGTCTCTGAGGACCCGAGTTCAATTCCCAGCACCGCAAAAATGGGAGAAGGGCCTGGCAATCCACTCCCAAGGCAATCCCGAAACAGCCTTTGAAAACCCTATGAGGGTCGCTATGAGTTGGATACTGACTCGACAGCACCTAACAACAACAACAACAATCCATTCTTTACCTAATTGATAAAAAAAGAAATATAGCATGTAGGATAATAGCATATATGCTCAGATTTATCTCAGCTGGTAGAGTGCTACTGTGCAGTCTCTGAGGTCCCAAGTTCAAGGCCCAGCACCACAAAATTGGGAGAAGGATGTGGCAATCCACTCCCTAGGCAATCCCTAAACAATCAGCCATTGAAAACTGTATAAGGTTCGCTATGAGTTGGACACAACTAGACAGCACAACAACAACATACAACAACCTAACAACAACAACATAATAGCACATATAGCAGTGATTTCCAGACTTGGTCTTGTTGTTGTTGCTGTTGTTGTTGTTGTTGTTGTTATTAGGTGCCGTCAAGTCATATCCAACTCATAGCAACCCTATGTACAATAGAACTAAACACTTCCAGTGTTCTATGCACATGATCTTTTTAATGTTTCACCTCATTGTTGCAGGCACTGTGTCAATCCATCTAGTTGACCAGCCACTTTCCCAAACATGATGTCATTCTCCAGGGATTGGTCCCCCCTGACAACTAATACAAAATACGTAGACTGCATCTTGCATGTTTTGGACACTTGAAGACTACTAAAGTTTCAATAAAAACAGGGATACTATTGCTTAGAAATTTGGCATTTTGTGACATGAGGAGTTATTTGTTGCTGTTAACTTCCATTTCCTCAAACAGATATTTCAAGGATGGCAGAGAGGAACAAAAGAGAAAAGAAAGGAAATAATTTCAGAAAAAGTCTTTTGAATTACATAAATTTAACTGTATGAAGTATTGACTATATGTTACATCGTTTTTTAAAAACTTTTTCATGGGTTTATTAAAAATTGACATTGGTTTGCAGGTGAGGTATTTTAGTTACAATTGCCCCACGAGCAGATATTTACACTAGAAATTGAATATTAAAGCATCTGTTTGAGAGGCAATTCCAGGAAATTTCAGTAAGAGAGGAGGGAAAGGAAGAAAGGCAATATAAGATGTGTTAATGAGCAGGTTACCACTGGGGGCATCTGGGGCTCAATCCCACTGGAGAGAACACACAGAACTCACTTGAGAGTTATCACACATGAAGGACAAAGAAACTGTGAGTTTTTATTCATTACCTCTCATTTGTCATTGGGGGAAGGCTGCTCTTGGAAGTAACTCCTCTGCAACACCTTCAGACTGCCTTGTGTGCCATTTGAGCAGCTTAGCTAGGGAAGCTTCAGATAAAAAGCCACTGGTGTTTGCGATAAGAGGCCATTGGTATGCACAGAGCAGGTTAAATGCCAAGGGGGTATGGACTCGACACTGACAGTAGTGGCGGCACTTAAATTTGAGAACCTCTCATGTTGCAAATTTTCTGTCTGTTAATTTTAGGTATTTTGGAATATTGTTATACTTGAACCATTTATTTTTAATTTATCCTATTCTGTGACCTACTAAGACTATTTAGCACAAGTGCTTCAGAAGCTTATTCAGTGTTAATCATGGTGTGGCTGGGATGAGAACTTTTCTCAATAATGTGTTTTGTCTCAGAGTAGTGCTGACCAGAAGGAGTGGTTTTCTAAGACTACTTAATTATTGCTTGATTCCAACACATTCTCTGTCTGTTCTTTTTATAACATGTACTTAGAGGTAGAAAATATGATAGAAGCAAAAGTGGTTATATGTTAGACATAAAATAACTCTTTGACAATGAAATGGGCCTGCAGCTGTAGCCCTGTGGTTTCTGATCCCACCAGATCTCGGAAGCTAAGCAGGGTCAGGCCTGGTTAGTACTTGGATGGGAGACCACCTGGGAATAGCAGGTGCTGTAGGCTTGGGAGACGGACACAGCAACTCACTCCCAAAAGTCAATCTGCCATTGAAAACCCTATGAACAACAGAGAAGCACTGACAATAGTGTTTCACCTGTTGTACATAGAATCACTTGGATACCGACTCGATGGCACCTAACAACAGCAATCATGAATATTATAATACTGTTTTTTGAGAAATACTTTGATCAAAATATTTTCAACAAAAGTGATCCAAAAGTCATGCTGTATGTTTGTAGAAATTTCTTAAGTTTTTAAGTGCTTTTTGGTTCATTGTGTCACAACTCTGAAAAAGTGTAACATTGTTGTTATTCTCAATTGGCAGATCTGTAAGGCTTTTGAGTTCCAAACGTGTGGCCAATTCACTTCAAGTGATGAAACTCTGCTCTAAGGATTTCTGCGGAAGGAAGGTAGGACAAGAAAACTGTTCCACAATAATGTGTCTAGTGTCAAGGGAACTATAATAACTCTTATTGTTCAGGATCCAGAAGCAGCTCTTGGGAACTACAGGCATGCTGTCGTCATATATAGAGAATGGGAACCATGTTATTATCTCCATCAATTGCTACACCATTCCCATGACTCAAGTACTCTGTCACTGCTTTACTCTGCTTCTCCCAACATAGTCACTGCTTCTCCTAATTCTGACTCTATCCCCAAAAGCACCATCCTTTTCTCCATACCTCTCTACTTCATGATTCCTTCTTACTCATGGTTTCCATTACTTCTCTCCTTTCACTTACAAATATTTTCAAAGTGCCATGGGAAAAATGTTGAGCCAAAATAGGTGTGGTCTTTGTTTTCATGGAGCATACAGTTTAGAAGGAGAAACAGACATTTAATCAAGTAGCCACATATAAATATAGCATTTATGAGTAGTTAAGGATATAGCTCACTACTAGAGTCCTTGAATAGCATTCCCCAGGCCCTGGTTTCAATTCCCAGAACTAACTAACTAAATAAATAAAATGGAAGAAAATAAATATAGCTTTAAACACTAAGATAAATTATATTAGGGAAAGAAAAACTGAAGTAACTTGAGTCTTTAAAGTTTTTGTAGTCACTTGACAGAGTATTTTGTGTTTCAGTATAATGTAGAAACAGCAAATTGGCCCCAAATCTGGGGATACTGCAATATATCGATTATATTTGAATCCCACCTTTGTTATTACTAGCTCTATAAATTCAGCCAAGTTATTTATCCTCTCTGAGTCTATTTTCACATCTGTTATATGCATACATAGTAATATACTTTGCTTAGATTTGTGCCACGGGGCTGGGATTTAGCTCAATTGGTAGACCGCTGCTCTGCAGTCTCTGAGGTCCCAAGTTCAATTCCCAGCACCAAAAAAATGGGAGAAGGATGTGGCAACCCACTCCCAAGGCAATCCCAAAACAGTCAGCCATTGAAAACCCTATGAGGGTCGCTATGAGTCGGACTCAACTCGACGGCACCTAACAACAACACAAGATTTGTGCCACAGTCCAGCTGCAGCCTAGGATCCAGGGGGTCCCAAAGGCAGATGAGGAGTTAGTGATGGGTAACAGACACAGTAGCTCGGAGGCTATGTGAATCTATTCCGTTTATTTTTCAAACAGCTTATGGTTTTATACAACTTTTTTTTAAGCTTAGGTCATGCAAGCAGTAAGAATAGCACATGCAGTTATTCATGAAACAAAGTTTCACAAGCACTTGTTAATCATAACAACCTATAGTTCAAAGCATAAACTTTATTATTGTTAGATAACAAACACCTGGAAGGTCCATCTCTTCTCAGGCTTTTTATAAATGATAAGCTATAATAGGGTATTTGAACTCTATCCTTATTTATCACTTTAGCCCCTTGCTCTTTATATGTTTCTATGTAAGGCAGTGGAGGGTCAGGCTGACCAAAACATCAGCCTCTACTTTTTTCCTATAGCTGGGAACCAAGGTCTGCCTTTAGATAGATAAGCACCTCCCCGTGCTGTGTATTCACTCTTTTCCCCAGCTGGGAGCCATAAATTGTCAAGGAGACTTTTGTACTGAGGGAACAGGTCTGTGTCTTCTTTTAATTGCTCTATACTTTATTTGTAAACCTTGTTGTTGTTGTTAGGTGCTGTCGAGTCGAGTCCAACTCATAGTGACCCTATATACTGCAGATCGAAACACTTGCCGATTCCATGCCAGGCAAACGATCTTATTTATGTTTAAGCCCATTGTTGCAGACACTGTGTCAATCCATCTGGTGGAGGGTTTTCCTCTTTAGCGTTGACTTGCCACTCTCCCAAAACATGATGTCCTTCTCCAGGGATTGATCTCTCCTGACTACATGTCCAAAATATGTAAGATGCAGTCTGGCCATTCTTGCTTCCAAGGAGCACTCTGGTTACACTTCTTCTAGGACAGATTTGTTGGTTCTTTTGGCAGTCCATGGTATATTCAATAGATGTCTCCAGCACCACAATTCAAAAGCATCAATTCTTTTTCTGTCTCTCTTGTTCAATGTCCAGCTTTCACAACCATATGATGCGACTGAAAATACCAGGGCATGAGTCAGACGCACCTTCATCTTCAATGTGACATCTTTGCTTTTCAATACTCTAAAGAGATATTTAGTCACAGCTTTTCCTAGAGTAATGCATCTTTTGATTTCTTGGCTGCTGCTTCCACGGGTGTTGATTATAGAGCCAAGCAAAGCAAAATCTTGGACAACTTCAATCTTTTCTCCATTGATTGTGAAGTTGCATGCTGACCCAGTTGTAAGGATTTTTGTTTTGTTGATGTTTAGTCGTAACCCATATTGAAGGCTATGATCTTTGATCTTCATCAGTAAATGTTTTAAATCCTCTTCACTTTCAGCAAGCAGAGTTGTGTCATCTGCATAACACAGGTTGTTAATGAGTCTTCCTCCAATCTTGATGCCACGTTCTTCCTCATAAAGTCCAGCTTCTCAGATTATTTGCTCAGCATATAAACTGAAGAGATAGGGTGAAACTATACAGCCCTGACACACACCTTTCTCAACTTTAAACCACTCAGTGTTTCCTTGTTCTATTTGAACAACTGCCTCCTGGTTCATGTACAGATTTCTCATGAGCACAATTAGGTGTTCTGGTATTCCCATTTTCTGAAGTGTTATCTAGAATTTGTTATGATCCACACAATCAAATGCTTTTGGGTAGTCAATAAAACATAGACATCTTTGTGATATTCTCTGCTTTCTGCTAATATCCACCTGACATCAGCAATGATGTCCCTGGTTCGCTGCCCTCTTCTGAATCCTGCTTGATTTTCCGGTAATTCCCTGTCTATATACTGCTGCAGTCGCTTCTGAATGATCTTTAGTAGAATTTTGCTGGTGTGTGATATTAATGATATTGTCCGATATTTTGCACATTCAGTTGGATCCCCTTTTTTGGGAATAGGCACAAATATGGATCTCTTCCAATCAGTAGGCCAAGTAGCTGTTTTCCAAATCTGTTGGCATAAACATGTTAACACTTCGAGTGCTGCATCTGTTTGTTGAAACATCTCTACTGGTATCCCATCAATTCCTGGAGCCTTGTGTTTCGCCAGTTCTTTCAAGGCAGCTTCCACTTCGTCCTTCAACACACCATTGGTTCCTCTTCATATGCAACCTCTTGGAATGGTTGGTCATCTACCAATTCTTTCTTGTATAATGACTCTGTGTATTCTTCCCATCTTCTTTTGATGTTTCCTGCATCATTTAATATTTTCCCTGTAGAATCTTTCACTACTGCCACTCAAGGCTTGAATTTTTTCTTCACTTCCTTAAGCTTGAGAAACAT
>VMDO01030764.1:0-20887 GCA_007922755.1 Pedetes capensis
ATTGGACCAATTTTGTTGTTGTTTCCCAATTCTATTTCTCTCCTCAGTAAGGAGACAAGCTCAGATAACTCACTATGGTCTATTATGTTGGATTCTAAATTTCCTTGGGATAGATTACATTTGAGATTAACTGGGGCATAATCCAGACTCTACCACTGATTATATGGAGAATAAAATACTCTCATAAAACAGGAAAACTCTTAGACTATTTTTGTGTTCATATGCCTTCAGACTTGAGATAAACAGAATTATGTTCAGGGTCTATGAAATATTTTTAAATGACTGTATTAATATTTGTGAATAATAGTAACCTATTATGGAAAAATTGACCAATGAAATGAAGCACTTTCTGTGTTAAATTGTCCACAATTTTTATTTCTCCATGTTCTCCTTCTTTGCTATGCAATAGTGTAGAATTTGGATATAACCAATTGACATCATTCGGAGATTGTTAGAAATACATCAATTAAGGTCCCAAAAAGAACTCATTGGCTCACAACTCAAATTTCAGCAAGGTATACTGCTTATTGTTGTCCACATTAAAATATGAAAAGTGAACATTTAACTCATCATGTTTTCCCTCTGAAAATTACACACATCTGACCCTGTGTGATATAAGTATAGCACTTTAAAGTGTATATTCCTGTTTTAGTTAATTGTAAGTTTTATAGTACTCAACTGTATTTTATGTACATTAACTACAACAAGTGTTTTCAGGATCTTACCCTATGATTTCTTGCACATAAACTGTATTATAGGGCATTATTACATCAGAAGTATGTTGTTGAATTATTCCTATCACACACTTACATCAAGCAAGTATCATTCACTTTCCCTTAAGTCAAGTAAACAGCTCTGCCAATGGACTCACAGACAACCTGGTATGCTTTATTTCATGGATTACTAACATTCAGACAGATGTGTTCATAAAATTCTCTCAGGAAGACTGGGAGTGCCTGGACCCTGCTCACAGGGTTTTGTATGGGAATGAGATGTTGGAGAAAAACAGCAACATGTCTTTGTGAGTGAGCTTACTTTGTTTCAGAATTCCTCCTTCATCCTCAAGGCTTTTTTCAGACAATTCTGAGGTTTGAATGCTATGTATAAATGCACCTAAGGACAATGACTTAAACTCTGAGAAAATCTAATAGTTGAATGCTTTCATATTTTCTAGGCTTTAACCTTGCACTTTTTAGAGGTGATATGCTACTTTTACTCTAATTTGAGGTAATTTCACACATACAGTAGAATATAATATTGAGGCCATATTGCTGGATAGGATAATCCAGAACTTTCCTACAGAAACAAAAGTAAGATTAATGAGGGCTTTAATTAATTATTTTGCTTGTACAGATTTCAGGAGGCTTTTTCTAATGCACTCGTCTTACTCTCTCCATGACAAATGTCCGGAGCAAAGAAAAGACCCCTTAACAGTGAAGAGTGAGGAGTCCACAGACAAAACTCCAGGTAACTGGAAAGGAAGGAACAGAGGACCCAGCTGAGACATCCAGAGGAAATAGAGGATAGCATACCTGAAAATGTGATATTCCAGGCTCTGACCCATGGCAAATGCATTTTGAGAAACAGGTTTATTTCTCTTGCTTTCACAGAGGGATTTCTTTGTGCTTATCACAGTTTAAATCTTCTAAGGCTCTACCTTTCATTCATTATCTTCCAGGTCATCACACCAGGAACCAGTCTCATGCCTTCACCTGTGAGGCCTGCAAGACCTCATTGTTATCCTGATTTCATTATAATCCCCTACCTCCTGTGATGTCGTGATTAATTTTCCTTCCAAACATCCAGCATTTGTCTAATTCTTCCCTAATGCACAAGTAGGTGCACACCAATTTTTTCTTTCTTTCTTGAGTACCTAAGCATAACCCTCCATGAAACACAGAAAGTGCAATGCTAAAAACAGTTTTATGATAATGTAATGAGCACAGAAAACATGGGGACAAGATCTTTACTGTTGCATATGGAAAAATACAGGATTTTTTTCCTACTTATCAGAATGTATCTAACATGAATGGGTGGGACTGCGTGGAGAACAGGCCTGCTTTTCTGATCTTGATTTAACAGGACAACTTCTTCCTCTTTCTTCTTCATGTCTGTCTAGTCTAAAAGGACTCAGGATTCAGAAATCATTTAGGGTAGTATGATGCATTGTTTCTAGAGTAGTTTCCTACTGAAAATGGGCATGATAATTTCAAGACCTCAGAGACATTGCTGTCCATCAAGAAGACAAAATTAAATGTGCAGGAAGTGGTCTCCCCCTAATTACAGGCTGAAGAGCACATGGTATCATGAAGGCTAAAAGAAACCACTAGATATCCCTATTGTAGGACCATTGGAACATTGAAAGTCTCAAAGAAAGGGGAGAAAAAGTTGGAAGATTAATGAGGCAAGGACCAAATAGGAGTAGAAACAAAATACACACCAGTGTCTCCAAGAGAGGGAGGACAATGATCAGGTGTTACCCATGAAAATCCTACCAATAAAGCCTACTCTCAGAGCTGAGATACTTTGATTTTTAAAAGAAAAACTTAATATCTCTGTCTTCCTTACAAGGTTTGTTTTATCATAAAATATACATGTTCATTGAGCACTTCACCAATGCCTCTTGAAACAACAGCTGGGGCAACTAGGACCTATACAGTCTTCCAGCTCTACTACCATGAGGCACTCTAGAATTTCATAGAGCTATTGAAAGCTGAGGGCCCCCAAACCAAAACTATGAGCCATAATATGAGATGGTGGATGAAGAGCCCTAGGGAACTAGTGAAAAATCTAAGAATACAAAGGGAGGTGGAAGTATTGAAAGGTTGAAATATGGTAGAAAAGATAAGTCTGTGGAGACAGCCTGCTACATACTATGCAAAGTGAAGGTGAGCCACAGGTCCACAGGGAAGAAAGCCCTGTTCACTAAAAGGGTTTGAGAGAGAGCCACCAAGGGTTAAAGCAAAAAGGCTCCCTACACCACAGCCTCAGGAGTTATGTAACTGTAGCCACTGTGTGTTGACACTCTTAGCCACACACAGAGAAGCCTTCTGCTTCAGCCTACCCGGTCACTGAGGTTATGGGTATGAGCCACTGTGTCTGGCTTCTCAATTCATCTTAATGTCAAACACTCATTTGGGTCCTCGGGTGCCTGCCAGTGGTGTGTTAAATATATAAAGTTACTTTAAATACAAACAAAGGATTTCTAAGGTATGTATTCAACAAAAAATGTTTCCACCATCCTTATATGTACAGTCTTCACTAGTATGATTTCTATGAGGGCAGTCAAGTATGGAACAATGGATAAAGTATTTTCACATTGTTTGCTATTGTTTATGGTGGTATTGGTAGGTGACCTCAAGTCAGGTCTAACTCATAACCACCCTATGTACAAAAGATGAAACACCACCTGACACTGTGCTATGCCCAGAATTATTGACAGTGCTTCTCTGTTATGAATAAGGTTTCCATAGTTGATTGTTTTCATGGGAGTGGCCTTTCCCATCACATTCTTTAAAATTGTATAATCTCTCTGATATGAATTCTTTGACTTTATTTCTAATTTATAAATTTTTGGTAGAGATGGGTACTTGAAATCACTGAGATTCACACCCAAATTCATTGTCATTTTTATTTTTTTTATTTTTAGAAAGAGTTTCCTTAAGAAGCCAGAGGCTGGTGTTAGCTTAGAACTCATGATCTTCTTGCCTCTACCTCATCATCATTTGATTCCATATGTGAACCATGAAACTGGCAGAAGTTCTGTGATATTGAAGAGAATGTTGGGATTATTGTGGGGCTTTGCCATAGTTTTTACATTTAGAATTTCTCTCTAATATGTAATTTCTGATGTCTTCTAAAATTTGAGAAACTAGTAAATGATTTGTCACTTCTCTTACTTTGTAAGGTGCTTCCCCAGTATGGATTCTGTGACGGCTTGAAAGGGTTGAAAAAAGGGTAAATGATTTCCCACATTCTTTACATTTTTATCCATTTCTATTCTATAAGAATTTTCTGATGACTTTGAAGATTTGACTGCTGGATAAATTCTTTGTCACAATAATTGTATTTGTAAGAATTCTCTCCTGTATGAGTTTTTGATGTACAATAGTATATGAGAAAAATCTAAATGCTTTTTTATATTCTGTTTATTCATATTGTTTCTCTGCAGTATTGGTTCTCTGAGGTACAAGAAGACTTGAAGAGAACATAAAGACATCCTCACATTCATCACATTTACAGTGTTCCTCCCCATTATGAATTTTGTGATATTGACAAAGTTTATTTTATTAATGGAATTGCCAAATTGATTATATCTGTTTGGTATTCCTCCAATATGTATTTTGTGATATCTTGTAAGTTTAGGGCACCTGTTAAAGGATCTGTTGCATTATTAGCATTTTTAAGGTTTCTCTCCAGTATACAGACTTTGATAGTCACAGAATGTAGACTTTTATTTCAAGGATTTACCACATGCTTTACATTTGTGAGGTTTCTTACCACTATGAATTCTCTGATGTACATTTAGATATGAATAATGATAATGTTTTTTCACGTTCTTTACATTTGTAGGATTTCTCTCCTGTATGTATTCTCTAATGCTGTAGAAAATATGATAAAATATGAAGAGATTTACTACATTCTTTACAATTGTGTGTTTTTTTCACTATAGATTTTATGATATTGACCAATATTTGAATACAGATTGAAAGATTTTCCATGTTTTTACACCTGCAAGGTTCTTCTCCAGTGTGTGTTGTAGTATGTCTGTTTAGTTTTGATGATTTACAAGAGTTTCTTCATATTTATTACATGCATATACATTGGGCCTACAGCCATACCACTGTGGCATCTGATCCTGTCAATTTGCAGAAACTAAGCAGTGTATGGCCTACATAATTCTTGGATGGGAGTTCACCTGGAAATACCAGGTTTGGGGTGTTTGGGAGAAGGATGCAGCAACCCATTCCCAAAAAAACAATCAACCACTGAAAACACTATGAATAGAAGAGAAATACTAACAATAATCTTTCACATGTTGTATGTAGGTCACTATGAATCAGGTACTGATTTGGCAGCACGTAATGACAACATCATACAAATTTATGTTTTCTTCAGTATTAATTCTCATACACTGAGTATATTTTAAGTACTTAGTACATTGTGAGGATGGGTTAAACATATTTCCATTTTCACTATATTTGTCAGCCTTCTCTGAATAGGAACATTCTGATGGACAGTAAGTTTTTAGTTTTCATTAAAGACTTTCTTATGTGTTTCATATGTATAAGAATTCCCTGGAGCAGGAGTTCTCTGG
Source organism: Pedetes capensis (assembly GCA_007922755.1). Lineage (NCBI taxonomy): Eukaryota > Metazoa > Chordata > Mammalia > Rodentia > Pedetidae > Pedetes > Pedetes capensis. Next base: position 5,318 of record VMDO01030764.1, read on the forward strand.
AAACTAGTAGGATGAGACCCAGCAGTGTTCCCTTGGATGGATGTTCCATTTTGGTTCTTGATACAACACCACTGCTTTGCTATTTACACTCAATTGCAATTGTCCTTTTAGGTAAGATTATCTTGCCAGGAGCCATAGCAATCAAATCTACAAAGTGCAGGTATTAAAGGAAATTTGAAATAGGAAGGATCCACTCAATGGTGATTTCTGGGGGCAAGGAACTGTACAGTTAGGAACTCAGATGATTTTAGACTGATGCACATTTTGAAGTCATCCAATCATTTGATTCATTTGTTGTTTTCCTTGTAATTCAGGAAATTAAATATCATCATGTGAGTAAGATAGACCCCAGTGCCAGAAGATAAGTAAGGTGTCAGTTGGTGAACATCAGACTAGGCCTCGATATCCCAGGCCATGTTACAATATGAAGAGAGTGCAGAGAGCACCTGCAAGATAGAGGGCTTCCCTAGCAAAAGGAGAAGAACCCAGAGTAAGTATATTCCCCTTAAAGAAGCTCCTCCCAGAAAACTTTGAAGGTGTGTGCATTTCTTGAGTTAGCAACTTCTGGGGATACCTTCCAGGAGAGTCACTAACAGCTCTCAACTTCCACCCACAGGTCAAATGCAAAGACTGTGGGGCCTTTGGACACACTGCCAGGCCAGGAGGTGTCCAATAAAGTGCTGGCATGGGACCATGGTACCCCAACACTTGGGTCCACAGAAGGGGAAGGAGAAACCGGAGCCCAGAAGCCCCACAGTGTCCAGTGTGCAGAGCCATTTTACCTGGCTAAAAGAAAGAAGGAAAAGCACCATAGGTGAGTAAAGCGGAAGGTTGCATCCACCCAGTCAGCAGTGCAACACAAAGGTTTGATGACCCTCAAACTCCACACAGTTTTCCTAGCACTCTCCACAAATCTGAGGGAAACCAAGGAGAAACACGAACTCGATATCCCTCAGGCCTCATGGTGAGAGAGGTGGTCATCCATCCCAGGGCAATGAGATGAGATCAGAGGCTGGGGACAGCTGGGAACTTGTCCTGTGGCATGCCCAAAAAGGATGGGGTCTCCATGCTCCTTTGGATTGGTAGTGTGAAGAGTTGCCTGAGAGCTGGGCAAGGGCTTTCCATGGGGACCTGAGGGAGATTTTGGATTCAGTGGAGGCCGCATGGCCCTGAACCTGCACTATCCTCAGGGCCTCTGGGGTGAAAGTTTTTGTCCCCATTTTACACAGGGCTCAGGGTGTATGCACTAAAGTTTGCTTATTCCATAGTCTAGGTTAATAGCAGAGGACCATTCAACTGAATCCAATTCCAAGGATCACCCAAGGGAGGAATCCAGATTATTGGAAGTATGTGACTGAATCTCCTGACTGCGTGGGTGAGTCTCCTCCCCTTGATGCTCTGGCCATTTCTCTTCTGGGTAGGCCCAAGGATTGTAGTGTCTGAGAGTAGTGTGTGAGGTTACCATTAATATTAAGGTTATGGTTAGGAGTTATGGCTAGGGATAGGGTGAGGGTGAAGGTTAGGTTTAGCCTTGTGCTCTGGGATGGGATCTGTACATGGTGAGGGGTAAAGTTAGGGCCCCTTACAAGTATGATTCAACTTGCAGTGTCTCCGGGCAGTGTCTAAGGTTATGGTTAGGTTTAGTGTGAGGGTTTGGGGTTTGGGATTAGGGGTAGGGTTAGGGTAAGGGTTCAGGTTAGGGTTAGCATTGTGCTCAGGAATGGGATCTGTGCATTGGTGAGGGTTGGGTTAAAGTTAGGGCACAATACTAAGTTGAATCAACTTGCAGGGTATGAGGGCAGGGCCTCAGATTATCATTAGGATTTGGGTTAGGACTAGGGGTTAGGGCTAAGGTTAGGGTTAGGGTTCAGGTTAGGGCCAGGGTTGTGCTCAGGGATAGGATCTGTGCATGTGTGAAGTTTAAAGTCAGGGCACCATACAATTTGTATCAACATGCAGTGTCTGAGGTCCTTTTCTGATGTTAGCATTAGGGTTGTCTTTAGGGATGGGATCTGTGCATGGGTCAGGGTTAAAGTTATGGCACCATACAAATATGCATCAACTTGCAGTGTCTGAGGGTAGGGTTAGTGTTAGGGTTACGGTTAGAGGTTAGGTCTACAGTGAGGGTTAAGGTTTGGTTTAGGCTTAGGGTTGTGCTCAGAGATAGGATCTGTGAATGGATGAGGGTTCAAGTTATGTCACCATACAAATTTGAATCTACTTGCAGTGTCTGTGGGCAGAGTCTGAGGTTATTGTTAGGGTTATGGTTATGATTAGGAGCTAGGGCTAGCATTAGGGTTAGGTTTCGGTTTAGGTTTAGGGTTGTGCTCAGGGATGCAATCTGTGCATTGGTTAGGATTAAATTTAGGGCACCATACCAATTTGAATCCACTTGCAGTGTATGAGAGAAGTGTATGAGGTTCTGGTTAGGGTTATGTTTGTAGGTAGGGGTTAGGGCTGGGCTTAGGGTTAGGTTTTGGGGTAGGGTTAGGGTTGTTCTCGGGGATGGGATCTGTGCATTGGTGACGGTTAAAGGCAGGGCATAATGCAAATTTGAATCAACCTACAAGGAAAACCCTCCACCAGATGGATTAACACAGTGTCTGCAACAATGGGCTTAAACATAAATAAGATGGTTTGCCTGGCACAGAATTGGCAACTGTTTCGATCTGCTGTACGTAGGGTCGCTATGAGTCGGACTCGACTCGACGGCACCTAACAACAACAACAACAGTGTCTGATGGGATTTTCTGGGTTTAGGGTTAGGCTTAGTATTCGGATTAGGGTTACAGTTGTGCTCAAGGATGGGATCCCTGAATGGGTGAGTTTTAAATGTATGGCAATATATAAATTTGAATCAACTTCCAATGTCTGAGTTCAGTGTCTGACGTTAGTGTTAGGGTTATGTTTAGTGGTTTAGTCTAGGGTTAGAGTAAGAGTTCTGGTGAGTCTTAGGTTTCTGCTCAGGGATGGGATCTGTGCTTGGTAAGGGTTAGAGTTAGGGCACCATGAAATTTGAATCAAGTTGCAGTATCTGTAGGCAGTATCTAAGTGTAGGGTTATGGTTAGGGTTAGTGTTAGGGTTACAGCTAGTGTTAGGTTTAGGGTTCTTGTTAGGTTTAATGTTATGCTTACGAAAAGGTTTTGTGCGTGGGTGTGGTATAGAGTTAGGGCACCATACAAATTTGAATCAATTTGCAGTGTCTGAGGGCAGTGTCTGTGTTTAGCTTAAGGGTTAGCATTATGGTTATGATATTAGGGGTAGGGTTAGGGTTAGGGATTGGGTTAGGTTTAGTGTTGAGCTCAGGGATGGGATCTGTGCATGGCTAAGTATTAAAGTCAAGGCATGATACAAATATATGATTCAACTTGCAGTGTCTGAGTGCAGTGTCAGAAGTTAGGGGTGGGTTAGAGTTAGGGTTAGATGTTAGGGCTAGCGTTAGGGTTAGATCTCATGTGAGGGTTAGGGTTGTGCTCAGGGATGGGATCTGTGCATGTGTGAGGGATAAAGTTAGCACACCATAAAAGTGGGAATCAACTTGCAGTGTCAGTGGGGAGTGTCTGAAATTAGGCTTAGGGTTAGGGTTAGGGGTTAGGGCTAGCTTAGGGTTAGGGTTCAGTTTAGGGCTAGGGTTGTGCTCAGGCTGAGACCTGTGCATGGGTGAGTTTTAAAGTCAGGGCACCATAGAAATTTGAATCAATTGCAGTGTCTGAGGGCAGTATCTGATGTTATGATTAGGGATAGGTTTAGGTTTAGGCTTAATGGTTAGGGATAGTGTTAGGGTTAGAGTTTGGTTAGGGTTAGGGTTGTGCTCAAGGTTGGATCTGTGAATGTGTGAGGGTTAAATTTAGGGCACCATTCAAATTTGAATCAACTTCCAATATCTGTGTGTAGTGTCTGATTTTAGGGTTAGGGTCAGAGTTAAGGTTAGGTGTTAGGGCTGGCATTAGGGTTAGGGTTAGGGTTAGGGTTTTGCTCAGTGGTGGGATCTGTGCATGGGTGAGGATTAAATTTAGGGATCCATACAAATTTGAATCAACTTGCAGTGTCTGAGTGCAGTGTATGAAGATAAACTTAGGGTTAAAGTTAGGGATAAGGGTTAGGGGTAGGGTTGGGGTTAGGGTTCGGTTTAGGGTTAGAGTTGTGCTCAGGGATGGAATCTGTGCAAGGGTGAGTGTTAAAATTTTGGCAGCATACAAATTTGACTCATCTTGCAGTTTCTCTCGGCATTGTCTAAATTTACAGGTAGGCTTAACATTAGGGCTAAGGACTGGGATTAGGTTTGGATTCGGGTTAGTGATAGAGTTGGGCTGAGGGATTGGATCTGTGCACTGGTGAGTGTAAAACTTAAGAGAACCATACAAATTTGAATCAACTTTTGTTGTCTGAGGGCATTGTCTGAGAATTGGGTTAGGGTTTGGGATTGGGTAGGGTTAGGTTTAAGGTTGGTTTAGAGTTAGAGTTGTACTCACGGATGAGATCTGTGCATGGGTGAATGTTAAAGTTAGGGCACCATATAAATTTGAATCAACTTGCAGTGTCTGATGGCAGTGTCTGATATTAGAGTTAGGATTAGAGTTACGGGTTAGGGCTAGGATTAGGTTTAGGTTTCGGATTAGGATTAGGGCTGTGCTTAGGGATTGGACCTATGCAAATGTGAGGGTTAATGTTAGGGCATCATAGAAATTTGAAGCGACATGCAGTGTCAGTGTTTAGTGTTAGGGACAAGGTTACGGTTATGGGTTAGGGGGAGGTTTAGGGTTAGGGTTAAGGTTAGGATTACAGTCCTGCATAAGATTTGGATCTCTGCTAGGGTGAGGGTTAAATTTAAGGCACCATGAAATTTGTTTCAACTTGAATTGTCTCAGGGCAATGTCTGAGTTTAAGTTTAAGGTTAGAGTTAGGGTTAGGTGTTAGGGCTAGTGTTTGGGTTAAGGTTAGGGTTGTGGCAGGGATGGGATCTGTGCCTGGGTGAGGGTTAAAGTTAGGGCACCATAAAAATTTGAATCAACTTGCAGTGTGTGAGGGCAGTGTCTGATGTAAAGATTTTGGTTAGTGTTAGGGTTAAGATTTAGGGCTGCCCTTAGTGCTAGGATTTGGGTTAGCATTAGGGTTGTGCTCAGGGATGGGATCTGTGCATGGGTGAGGGTTAAAATTAGGCCACCATAGAAATATAAATCAACTTGCAATGTCTGAGCGCAGTGTCTGAGGTTAGAATTAGCATTAGGGTTAGGCTTAGGGATAAGGGCTAGGGTTAGTGTTGGGTTTGGGTTAGGATTCGGTTTGTACTCATGGATGGGATCTGTGTATGGGTGAGTGTTAAAATTTGGGCACCATACAAATTTGAATCAATTTGCAGTTCCTGAGGGCATTGTCTGATGTTATGGTTAGGTTCATGTTATGGGTTAGTGGTCAGGGCTAGGGTTAGGGTTAGGGGTTCAGTTTAGGGTTAGGGTTGTGCTCAGGGATGGTGTCTATGCATGTGTGAGGGTTAAAGTTAGAGCACTATACAAAGTTGAATCAACCTGCACTGTCAGAGGGTCAAGTCTGAGGTTATGTTTAAGGTTAGTTTTAGGGTTATGGGCTAGAGATAGGGTAAGGGTTAAGGTTCATCTTAGGGTTAGGTTTGTGATCAGGGATGGGATCTGTGCATAGGTGATGGTTAAAATTAGGGCACCATACAAATATCAATAAACGTGCATTGTCTTTTGGCAATGTCTGATGATATGGGTAGGGTTAGGGATAGGGTTAAGTGTTAGGGCTAGGGTAGGGTTGAGGGTTCGGGTTAGGGTTAGGATTGTGCTCAGGGATGGGATCTGTGCATGGGTGAGCATTAAAGTTAGGGCACCATACAAATTTGAATCAACTTGCAGTTGAGGGCAGTTTCTGAGGTTAGGATTTCCCTTAGGTTTAGGGTTAAAGGCAAGGGCTAGGCTTAGGTTTAGGGTTTGATTTAGGGTTAGGGTTGTGCCCAGGTATGGGATCTGTGCAAGTGTGAGTGTTAAATATAGGGCACCATACAGATTTCAATCAACTTGCCGTATCTGAGGTCAGTGTATGTGGTTAGGGTTGGGGTTAGTGTTAGGGGTTAGAGCTATGGTTAGGGACAAGGGTAGTGTTAGGGTTAGGGTTGTTCTCAGGGATGGGATTTGGGCATGGATGAGGGTTAAAGTTAGGCAACATACAAATTGCAATCACATGCAGTGTCTCTGGGCAGTGTCTAATGTTAGGTTTTAGGGTTTGCTTTAGGGCTAGGTCTAGGGTAAGGTTTAGGGTTCAGATTAGAATTAAGGTAGTGCTCAAGGATGGGATCTGTGCACAGGTTAGGGTTAACATTAGGGCACCATACAAATATGCATCAGTTCCAGTGTCTGGGGGCAGTGGTTGAGTTTAAGTTTAGGGTTAGTGTTAGGTTTAGTGTTCAGGTTAGGGTTAGGGTTGTGCTCAGGGATAGGATCTGTGCATTGATGAGAGTTAAATGAAGGGGACTATACAAATTTGAATCAACTTGCAGTGTCTGAGGTTAGTGTCTGTGGTAAGCATTAGGTTTAAGGTTAGGGTTAGGGGTTAAGGCTTGGGTTAGGTTTAGGGTTAACGTTAGGGTTAGGGTTGTGCTCAGAGAGGTAATCTGAGCATGGGTAAGGTTTAAAGCTAGGGTGCCATACAAATTTGAATAAAATTTCAGTGCCTGAGGGTAGTGCCTCAGGTTATGTTTAGGGTCAGGTCAGGGCTAGGGTTAGGTTTAGGGCTTGCATTAGGGTGAGGGTTGTGCTCAGAGACAAGATCTGTGCATGGGTATGGGTTAAAGTTATGGCATGATACAAATTTGAATTAATTTGTAGTGTCTGAGGGCAGTGTATGAGGTTAGGGTTAGGGTTAGTGTTAGAGTTTGGTTTTGGGTTAAGAGTTACGGCTAGGATTAGGGTTGGGTTCTGGTTAGTGTTAAGGTTGTCCTCAGGGTTGTGATCTGTGCATGCGTGGGGGTAAAAGTTAGGGCACCATACATATTTAAATCAACTTGCAGTGTCTGAGGGCAGTGTCTGAAGAAAAGATTTTTGTTAGTTATGGTTAGGGGTTAGGGCTAGCATTAGTGTTAGGATTTGGGTTAGGGTTAGGGTTGTGATCACGGATAGGATCTGTACAAGGTTGAGGATTAAAGTTAGGGCACCATACAAATTTGAATCCACTTGCAGTGTCTGTGATCAGTGTATGAGGGTAGGGTATGTGGTAGGGTCATGTTTAGGGGTTAAGGCTAGGGTTAGGGATAGGGTTCAGGTTAGGGCTAGGGTTGTCCTCAGGGATGGGATCTGTGCATGGGTGATGGTTAAAATTAGCACGCCATACAAATTTGAGTCAACTTGCAGTGCAGGTTCTGAGGTTACAGTTAGGTTTACAGTTAGTGTTATGGGTTAAGATTAGAGTTAGGCTTAGGGTTTGGATTAGGGTTAGGGTTCTGCCCAGGGATGGGATCTGTGCTAGGGTCACAGTTAAATTTAGGGCAGAATACAAATTTGATTCAGCTTCCATTGTCTCAGGCCAGTGTCTGAGGTTAGGTTTAGTGTTAGGATTTGGTTACGGTTAGGTGTTAAGCCTAGGGTTAGGGTTAGGGTTTGGGTAAGGGTTAGAGTTGTGCATAAGGATGGGATCTGTGCCTGTGTGAGGGTTAATGCTTGGACACCATACAAATTTTACTCAGCTTGCAGTGCTTGAAGGCATTGTCTGAGTTTAGGGTTAGGGTAACGGTATGTGTTCATGGTCAGGGCTAGGGTTAGGGTTAGGGTTCGGGTTAGGGTTAGAGTTGTACTCAGGGATGGAATCTGTTTATGGGTGAGTGTTAAAGTTAGGGCACCATATAAGGTTGAATCCACTTGCAGTGTCTGTGAGCAATGTCTGAATTTGTGGTTAGTGTTAGTGTTAGGGTTACTGCTTAGAGCTAGTGTTAGATTTATAGTTCAGGTTAGGATTAATTTTGTGCTCAGGGATGGGATCTGTGCATGGATTAGGGTTAAAGTTAAGGCACCATACAAATTTGAATCACCTTCCACTGTCTGAGGGCAGTGTCTGAAGTTGTGGCAAGCCTTATGGCTAGGGTTAGATGTTGGGGCTAGGGTTAGGTTTAGGGTTTGGGTTAGGGTTAGGGTTCTGCTCAGCAATGGGATCTGTGCATGTGTGAGGGCTAAAGTTAGGGCACCATAAAACCTGAATCAACTTCCACTGTCTGAGGGCCATGTCTGAGGTTATGGTTAGCATTATGATTTGGGTTAGGAGTTTGAGCTAGGATTACAGTGAGCATTTGGGTTAGGGATAGGTTGGTTCTCAGGGATGAGATCTGTGCATGGGGGAGTGTTCAAGTTAGGGCTCCATACAAATATGAATACACTTCCACTGTCTGAGGGCAGAGGCTAACGTTATGGTTATTATTATATTTAGGGCTAGGGGTTAGCGCTAGGGTTAGAGTTAGGGATCATGTTAGTGTTAGGTTTTTGCTCAGGGATGATATCTGTGCATGCATGAGGGTTAAAGTTAGCTCACCATACGTATTTGATTCAAGTTGCCGTGAATGAGCGCAGTGTCTGAGGTTAGGGTTATGGTTAGGTTTAGGGTTAGTTTTAAGGCAAGATTTAGGGTTAGGTTTCAGGTTCAGATTAGGCATGTGCTCAGAGATGGGACCTGTGAATGGGTGAGTGTTAAAGTTAGGGAAATATTCAAATTTGAATCAATTTGCAGTGTCTGGGGGCAGTGTCTGAATTTAGGGTTAAGATTGGGAATAGGGTTAGTGCTCAGGTTAGGGATAGGGTTGTGCTCAGGGATAGGATCTGTGCATGGGTGAGGATTAAAGTTAGGGCAGTATACAAATTTGAATCTACTTGCAGTGTCTGAGGTCAGTGTTTGAGGTGAGAATTAGTGTTAAGGTTAGTATTAGGTGTTAGGGCTAGGGTTAGGGTTAGGGTTCAGGATATGTTTAGGGTCAGTGTTGTAGTCAGGGTGGGGATCTGTGCAGTCATGAGGGATAATTTAGGGCACCATACAATTTTGAATCAACCTGCATTGTCTGAGGGCAGTGTCAGAAGATAGTGTTAGGGTCAGGGATACTGTTAGGGGTTAGTCCTATGGTTAGGGTTTGGTTTGGGTTAGGGTTAAGCTTGTGCTCAGAGATGGGATTTGTGCATGGGTGAAGGTAAAAGTTAGGGTATAATGCAAATTTGAATCAATTTGCAGTGTCTGACGGCACTGCCTGTGGATAGGCTTAGGGTTAGGGTAAGGGTTAGGGGTTAGGGTTAGGCATAGGGTGAGGGTTATGGTTTTCCTCATGATTGGGATCTGTGTATGCTTAAGGGTTAAAGTTGGGGCACCATACAAATTTGAATCAACTTGCAGTGTCTGAGGGCAGGGTCTGTTTATGTTAGTGTTAGGGTTAGGGTTAGGGTTTTTGGTTAGGTCTAGATTTAGGTTTAGGGTTAAGGTTAGGGTAAGGGTTGTGCTCAGGTATGGGATCACTGCATGGGTGAGATTTAAATTTAGGGCACACTACAAATTTGAATCAAATTGCAGTGTCTGTGGTCAGTGTCTGAGTGTAAGATTAGGATGAGGTTTAAGGTTAGGGGTTAGATCTAGGGTTAGGGTTAGGGTCCGGTTAGGGTTAGGGTTGTGCTCAGTGTTGGGATCCCTGCATGTGTGAGGAAAAAAGTTAGGCCAAATTACAAATTTGAATGAAATTGCAGTGTCTGAGGTCAGTGTATGAGGTAAACATTTTGGTTATTGTTCAGGTTAGGGGTTAGGCTAATGATAATTTTAGGTTTGGGTTAGGGTTAAGGTTGTGCTCAGGGATGGGATCTGTGCATTGTTGTTGTTAAGTGCCATCAAGTAGGTATCTGACTCATAGCAACCCTCATAGGGTTTTCAATGGCTGACTGTTTCAGGATTGCTTTGGGAGTGGATTGCCAGGCCTTTCTCCCACGTTTGCGGTGCTGGGAATTGAACTTGGGACCTCAGAGACTGCAGTGCAGTGCTCTACCAACTGAGCTAAATCCCAGCTATGGATCTGTGCATGGATGAGGGTTAATGTAAGGACACCATATAAATTTGAACCAACTTGCAGTGTTTGTTGTCAGTGTTGGAGTTTAGGGTTAGAGTTAGAGTCAGGGTTAGTGGTTAGGTCTAGGGTTAGGGTTAGGGTTTGCAATAGAGTTAGGGTTGTGCTTTGGGATGGGATCTGGGCATAGGTGAGGGTAAACCTTAGGATACCATACTAATTTGAATCAACTTGCAGTTTCTGTGGGCAGTGTCTGAGGTTAGGGTTATTGTTAGGGTTCAGATTTGCAGTTAGAGCTAAGGTGAGGTTTAGGGCTAGGGTTAGTGTTGTGGTTCGAGCTAGGTTTAGGGTTGTGCTTAGGGATGGGATCTGTGTATGGGTGAGGGTTAAAGGAAGGGCACCATTCAGTTTTGAATCAACGTGTAATGTCTGAGGTTAGGTTTAGGATAAGGTTAGGGGAAAGGGCTAGGGTTAGGGTTAGGGTTCACACTAGGATTAGGGATGTGCTCAGTGATGGTATCTCTACATGGGTGAGGGTTTAAGTAAGGGTAGCATACAAATTTGAATCAACTTTCAGTGACTCAGGGCAGTGTCTGTTGTTATGGTAAGGGTTAGGATTAGGGTTGTGCTCAGGGATGGGATCTCTGCATGTGTGATGGTTAAACTTAGGGCACTATGGAAATCTCAATCAATTTCCAGTGTCTGTGTATAGGGCTACGATTAGTGTTAGGGATAGAGGTTCAAGCTAGAGTTAGGAGTGAGGGCTAGGGTTAGGGTTAGGGTTCAGGTTAGAGTTAAGGTTGTGCTCTGGGATTGGATCTGTCCATGGGTTAGTGTTAAAGTTAGGGCACATGACAATTGAAATCAACTTGTAGTGTCTGAGGCAGTGTTTGGTATTATGGTAAGGGTTAGGGGTAGGATTAGGTGGTAGGAATAGGGTTAGGGGTAGAGTTTGGGTTATGGTTAAGGTTCTGCTCAGGGATGGGTCTGTGTATGGGTGAGGGTTAAATTTAAGGCACCATACAAAGTTGAATCAAGGAGCAATGTCTGAGTGCAGTGTTTGAGGTAAGGGTTAGAGTTCAGGTTAGGGTTTAGGACTAGGGTGAAAGTTTTTCTTGGTTTAGGGTTAGGGTTAGTATTGTGCTCAGGAATGGGATCTGTGCACGGGTGAGGGTTAAAGTTAGCACACCATTCAAATTTGAATCACCTTGCAGTGTCTGTGGGCAGTGTCTGAGTTTAGTATTAGAGTTAAGGTAGGACTAGGTGTTCGGGGTAGGGATAAGGTTAGGGCTCAGGGTAGGGATGGCATTGTGTTCAGTGATGGGATCTGGGCAGGGGTGAGAGTCAAATTTAAGGCACCATACAAATTGGACTCAACTTGCAGTATCTGATGGGAGTGTCTGCTGTAAGGGTTAGGGTTAGTGTTAGGGTTAGAGGTTAGGGCTCGGGTTAGAGGTAGGGTTCCATTTAAGGCTAGGGTTGTGCTCAGGGGTAGGATCTGTGCTTAGATGAGCATTAAATGTAGGACCCCATACAAATTTCAACCAACTTTAAGTGTCTGAGGGCAGTGTCTGACATTAGGGTTAGGGTTAGGATTAGGGTTGGGATTAGGGTTAGGATCATTATTAAACTTTGTGTTAGGGTTATTATTGTGATCAGTAATGGGATCTGTGCATTGGGGAGGGTTAAATATAGGACAGCATACAAATTTGAATCAACTTGTGGTGTCTCCACAGTGTCTGAAGGTAGGGTGAGGTTAGGATTTGGGTAATTAGTTTGCATTAGGGTTAGGATGAAGGTTATGGTTATGATTGTGCTCAGGGATGGGGTATGTGCATGGGAGAGGTTAAAGTTAGGGCACCATACAAATTTTAATCAACGTGCACTGTCTGAGGGCTGTGACTGAAGTTACATTTAGGGTTAGTGTTAGGGTTATGGATTAGGGCTAGGGAGTAGCATTAGGGTTTGTGTTAAGGTTAATGTTGTGCTCAGGGATGGGATCTGTGTATTGGTGAAGGTTAAAGTTAGGGCACCATACAATTTTGAGTCAACTTCCAGTGTCTGAGGGCAGTGTCTGAGTTTAGGGTTAGGGTTGAGATAGGGATTAGGGCAAGGATTAGTGTTGGGGTTAGGGTTAGGATTAAGGTTGGGCTCAGGGATGGCATCTGTGCGTGGGTGAGGGTTAAAGCAAGGGCACCATACAAATTTAAATCAACTTGCAGTGTCTGAGTTTAGTCTCTGAGGTTAGGGTTATGGTTAGGGTTAGGGGTTAGGTCTAGGGCTAGGGTTAGTGTTCGAGTTTGGGTTAGGGTTGTGCTCTGGGATGGGATCTGTGCAAGGGTGAGTGTTATTGATAGGGCACATATATTTTTCCATCAACTTGCAGGGTCTGAGATTAGCATTAGCTTTAGTGGTATGGGTAGGATTAGGGCTAGGGTTACAGGTTAGGGCTAGAGTTATGTTTAGGGTTCATGTTAGGGATAGGGATGTGCTCAGGAATAGATCTGTTCATGGGTTAGGGTTAAAATTAGAGCACTATACAAATTTGAATCAACATGCAGTGTCTGAGGGCAGTGTCTGAGGTTAGGGTTAGCTTTAGGGTTAGGGTTAGGGGTTAGGGCCAGGATTAAGGTTAGGGTTCCTTTGACAGTTACATTTAGAGTTCTGGTTGTACTCAGGGATGGGATATTTGCAAGGGTGAGCATTAAATTTAGGGCAACATACAAATTTGAATGAACTTTCAGTGTCTGAGGGCACTGTCCAAGGGTGGAGTCTGAGTTTAGGGTTATGGTTAGAGTTAGGCTTAGTGTTTAGTGCAAGGGTTAGGTTTAGGGTTCAGGATAGGGTTGGGATTATGCTAAGGGGTGGTATCTGTAGGGAAAAATTGAGAGGAAATTGACAAAAAATCCCAAACTGGGAAAACGGCTTTGGAATATCTGGTTTGTAAATTAGAAATCTAGGGAAAATGAAAGTAATTTGGTTGCACATTTGTACAAAACCCTTCCTGATTGGACAATTGGACTGAAAGCTGATTGGCTGCGGCCACTCCGTGGGCGAGCTATATAAAGAGCTGCATTGCAGCAGCTCGACCCTTTTAGGCCCTTCTTCACCTTTTGCCCACACCATCAGCTAAGCAAGACCTTCTCGCCAGTTCCTGCCTGGACTACCAATGAGGAAACACCTCTCCCGCTGCTCTCCCCTGGATCTTCGGTGAGGAAAAAACATTCTCCCCATCACAATCATCAACAAGGAAAGAATCTGCTCTCTGTCTGATCACCGAGGAAGCAAAAGATGTCTCCTTGTGACCACCAAGATGACCAATACAGGTGTTTGCCCCTGGAAGGCAAAAGCTCCTGAGGCTTTTCCTTTCTTCCATTTCCTCCAGGGTCCCAAGGGCTTCAGGAGTCCATGTCCCTCACCCGAGGGTCCCGAGTGAATTGTGTTTAGTATCTGTTTGTGTGGCGGTGCCGCCTGTCTGAACCTCCAGGCTGGACTGGGAGGTGCATACCCCACATAGAGTTGGTGCCCGAACGTGGGGCCCAACATAGAGTTGGCGCCTGAATGTGGGGCCCAACATAGAGTGAGAACCCAAACAGGGACCTCACATAGAAGTGGGGGACCCACATGGAGTGTGAATAAAGACCCTCATCCCAAGAGGGGACCCCAGAAAAGGAGAAATCTCCATCCCAAATGGGGAATGGAAAGGAAAACAGAAAGCCCTCTCCTGAGAAGGGTGCTTGGAGGAGGAATAGAAACAGCTGTGCTTCATGGAGAGCCAGACAAGAAGCTGTACCAGAGGCTGTGAGGACCATGAGCAACAGACAGAAGGCCAACAGGTCTGTCCACAGCAATAGAAGTAAGCACCACTTTGGGAGAGCACATGGTCAGGAATAGGTGTATGCAGCCCTAGGCAGGGACCCTAAGTCTGGGGACCAGTCTGCACAGGCTCATAGTGGAGGCATACACTTAGAAAGATCACCAGAGAGAGGCATGGGAGAGCATAAAGAATGGAACCTCCTGGCAAAGGGAAGATATAGAAAGGCGAAAAGTGGCTTGGCAGGGCCAAAGCCTAATGTGAAAGGAGGCCAGGAGCTTCTGTTAGAAAGGGCCACAGAAAGGCCTGTGAAGGGGCGAAAGGGCACCAAGGAAGGGCAGGAAAGGAGCCTGCAGCAAAGAAAAGGAGCAAAGGGCTCTAAGGATAGGCAGGAAAAGGGCCTGCCAAGGAAGGGAGGAGGCAAAGGGCTTCTGTGAGAAAAAAGTCCTCATAGAAGAGGTCTGAATGGGAACCAAAGGGCTCAAGAGGTTTGGGGAATCCAAGGAAGGCCAAACGGAGTTAGAAACATAAAGCACACATAACAATCTCCCATTTTGGGGAAAGAAACAAAGAAAAATAGAAGAAATCAAGGAGTGTAGTGTACCTCCTGTGAGTCAAAGAAAAGCAGTAGCCATGGGAAGCAGCAAAATTAAAATCTCAGAGGAGCAATGGAAAAGCCTAAAAGCCCACATAAAACAGGGCGGGCAAAAATTGAGCAAAAGGGAAACAAGAAAATTCTGGAAAGAGGCACTAAGAGTAGCACCATGGCTAGCTGTGGAGGATTTAGAGAAAATGGAGGTATGGGAAGAGGTTAATGAGGCAGCTACAGCAGCTGTGTGCAGAGGAAATAGTAACATGTCACCAGCATTATTTAAAGGGCTCGAGGCACTTAGACGGAGCCATGAAAAATGGCAGGAAAGCACCAATGAGAGACACATGGCACAGGCCAACATAGCGCTAGATACAGCAGAGGTACTTCAGGAGATGAAGGAGTTTATTGTTCAAATGAGGGAGGCAGGACCTCCGAGAAGGAAGGGGCTTCCATCTAGAACTGGACCCCAAAAGGAGCAACTTCCAGATGAAGTCAGACCTCAAGGGGAGGGACCTAGGATGGAAGCCAGACCCAAAGGAGGGGAACTTCCCCCAACACCGGAAATGAAGAGGGAGGAGCTTCTGGGGGAAGCACACCCCCAGGAAGTAAGCTCAAGGCGCAGGCTCTACCGGAGCCTAGGTCAAATTGCCCTGGCAAGTACAGGGCCTTGGACAGGACAGCCTATAGGCATAGGCAGTTATGGGCCACAGGCATATCCGGTCAATGTAATACCAACAACAGAGCACCCACAAATGTGGTACCCATATAAGTCCAAGGACTTGAAGGACCTAAGGGCAGCTCTTATGGAGGATGAACCACACTCCCTATGGATGTAAACACTCCTTAACAGTCTAGATGTTAGGGTAAACACCCCACAGGATTGGAGGGACCTAACAGGGGCAGTCCTTCCAGGGCCCACTTTCATCCAGTTGGAAGCTCTATACCGGGACAAATGTAAGCAGCAAGCTGAGAGAAATGCCTGGGAGGGGTAGATACTGAAGTGGACTGCTTGTTAGGAGAAAGACCTATATACTCAATGGTTAAAAGACAAGCAATGGGGCCAGCACAGTCATTTGACCAAGTAAGAATATGTGCCCAGAGAGTGTGGGATAGGCTACCAAGAGAAGGGG